>WOXC01006624.1:0-214196 GCA_011680675.1 Gymnobelideus leadbeateri | reverse complement strand
TGGTGTTAGATAGTGGTCTATGCCCAGTTTCTGCCATACTGTATTCCAGTTTTCCCAGCAGTTTTTGTCAAATAGTGCATTCTTATCCCAAAAACTGGGGTCTTTGGGTTAATCGAACAATAGATTGCTATATTCATTAACTGCTGGGTCTCCTGCACCTAATCTATTCCATTGATCCACTACTCTACACCTCTGCCAGTACCAAGCAGTTTTGATGACTGATGCTGTATAATACAGATTAAGATCTGTCGTAGCTAGTCCACCTTCCCTAGCATTTCTTTTCATTAATTCCTTTGATATTCTAGACCGTTTGTTTTTCCAAATAAATTTTGTTATTATTTTGTCTAACTCTACAAAGTAGTTTTTTGGTAAATTGATTGGAATGGCACTAAATATATAGTTTAGTTTGGGTAAAATTGTCATTTTTATTATATTAGCTCGACCCAGCCACAAGCAATTGATATTTTTCCAACTATTTAGATCTGTTTTTATTTGTGTGAGAAGTGTTTTGTAGTTGTGATCATATAGATTCTGGGTTTGTTTTGGCAAGTAGATTCCCAAATATTTTATAATGTCTACAGTGACTTTAAATGGGATTTCTCTTTCTATCTCTTGCTGTTGAGTTTTATTAGAGATGTACAGGAATGCTGAGGATTTATGTGGGTTTATTTTATATCCTGCAACTTTGCCAAATTTATTTATTGTCTCAAGTAATTTTTTACTTGATTCTCTAGGATTCTCTAAGTATATCATCATATCATCTGCAAAGAGTGACAGCTTGGTCACTTCTTTGCCTAATTTGATTCCTTTGATTTCTTTTTCTTCTCTAATTGCTACTGCTAACGTTTCTAGTACCAGATTGAATAAGAGGGGTGATAGTGGACACCCTTGTTTCACTCCTGATCTTATTGGAAAGGCTTCTAGTTTATCCCCATTGCATATAATACTTGCTGATGGTTTTAGATAGATGCTAGCAACTATTTTAAGGAAGGCTCCATTTATTCCTATACTTTCTAGTGTTTTTAATAGGAATGGATGTTGTACTTTGTCAAAAGCCTTTTCTGCATCTATTGAGATGATCATGTGGTTTTTGCTAGTTTTGTTGTTGATATGCTCAATTATATTGATGGTTTTCCTAATATTAAACCATCCTTGCATTCCTGGAATGAATCCTACCTGATCAGGGTGTATTATTTTTGTGATAAGTTGTTGGAGTCTTTTGGCTAATATTTTATTTAGAATTTTTGTGTCTAAATTCATGAGGGAGATTGGTCTATAATTTTCTTTCTCTGTTTTATCTCTTCCTGATTTAGGAATCAGTACCATATTTGTGTCATAGAAAGAGTTTGGTAGGACTCCTTCTTCACTAATTTTCCCAAATAGTTTGTAGAGTATTGGAATCAATTGTTCTTTAAATGTTTGATAGAATTCACTAGTGAACCCATCTGGCCCTGGAGATTTTTTCCTAGGGAGTTCATTGATGGCTTGTTTGATTTCTTTTTCTGAGATGGGGTTATTTAGGTAATTCACTTCCTCTTCAGTTAATCTGGGCAATTTGTGATTTTGTAAATATTCATCCATTTCACTAAGATTGTCATATTTATGTGCATACAATTGGGAAAAATTATTCCTCATTATTTTTTTGATTTCCTCTTCATTGGAGGTAGATTCACCATTTTTATTTTTGATACTCATAATTTGGTTTTCTTCTTTCTTTTTTTTTATCATATTGACTAAGGGTCTATCAATTTTGTTGATTTTTTCATAAAACCAGCTCTTAGTTTTATTTATTAATTCAATGATTTTCTTAATTTCAATTTTATTAATCTCACCTTTGGTTTTCAGTATTTCTAATTTAGTATTAAATTGGGGATTTTCAATTTGTTCTTTTTCTAGCTTTTTCAATTGCATGTCCAGTTCATTGACCTCCCTTCTCTCTGCTTTAATTAAGTATGCACTCAGGGATATAAAACTTCCCCTGAGAACTGCCTTTAGTGCATCCCACAGATTTTGGTATGTTGTTTCATTATTATCATTCTCTTGAATGAAATTATTGATTGTTTCTATAATTTCTTGTTTGACCCACCAATTTTTAGGATTAAATTGTTTAGTTTCCAATTAGTTTTTAGTCTATCTTTCCATGGCCCTTTATTGCATATGATTTTTATTTCATCATGATCTGAGAATGATGCATTTAATATTTCTGCCTTTCTGCACTGGATTGTGAGGTTTTTATGCCCTAGTACATGGTCTATTTTTGAGTATGTACCATGCACTGCTGAGAAGAAAGTAAATTCCTTTTTATCCCCATTCAGTTTTCTCCAGAGATCCATCATGTCTAGTCTCTCTAAGATTCTATTCACCTCCTTAACTTCTTTCTTGTTTATTTTGAGGTTAGATTTATCGAGTTCAGAGAGGGGAGATTAAGGTCCCCCACTAGTATAGTTTTGCTATCTATTTCTTCCTCTAATTCCTTTAACTTCTCCTCTAGGAATTTGGATGCTATACCACTTGGTGCATATATATTAAGTAGTGATATTGCTTCATTCTCAATGGTGCCTTTTAGTAGGATATAGTTTCCTTCCTTATCTCTTTTAATTAGATCTATTTTTGCTTTTGCTTTATCTGAGATAAGTATTGCTACCCCTGCTATTTTTACTTTAGCTGAGGCATAATAAATTTTACTCCAACCTTTTACCTTTACCCTGTGGGTATCCCTTTGTTTCAAATGTGTTTCTTGAAGACAGCATATTGTAGGATTATGATTTTTAATCCATTCTGCTATCCGCCTCTGTTTTATGGGAGAGTTCATCCCATTCACATTCACAGTAATGATGACTATCTGTCTCTTCCCTTCCATCCTATTCCCTCCCCTGTTTATGTTTTTGTTTATTCCTTCTCCCTTCCCCTCCTTCAAGTTTTCCCTTTTGACCGCCCCCTCCCTCAGTGTTCCCACCCAGTGACCCCCCTTCTTAACCTACCCTCTCCCCTTACTACTATTTCCCTCCCTTATAATCCCTCCCTTTAGTCTCCTCCTTTTCACCCCCCCCTTACCCTCCCACTATCTATAGGACACAATAAATTTTTGTATTTATCAGAGTAAATTACTCCCCAGTTGATTCCAAACCAATGAGAGTAAATTTCAAACAGTGCTCCTCTCCCTCCCTCCAATTCCTCTGTTCAATGAATTCATGTGTCTATTCACGTTAGATTCTTAAACTTCACTGATTAATTTGATCCTTCTTTGAACCAGAACCAGTGAGAATAGTGTTTAAATGATGTTCCTCTCCCTCTTACTTTCCCTTCTTCTATAGTGTGTTTTGATGCCTCTTCAGATGGCATATTTTACCTTTTCCTAGCTCATCCTTTCCTTTTTCCCATTACAGTACCATTGATCCCCTTAATAGTCTTTTTTTTTTTTAGACTCCATGTTAGTGCATTCATACCCACACCCTCTAAGTATAACCCTTTTGCAGGTCATGATAATCATAGAGATTTCAAATATTGACAGTTATAAGCTCCACATATAGGGATGTGAACATTTTGCTCTTGTTGCATCCCAGGTAATGAGCTTGTGTTTGTGGGTGTGGGTGTGTGCACTTCTGCATGTGTGAGTCTATGTTACCCTTGTTTACCTTTTTATGTTCTTCTGGAGTCTTGTAATTGGAGATCAAATTTTCCATTGAGCTCTGGCTTTTTCATTAGGAAAGTCTGGAAGTCCCTTACTTCATTAAACGTCCATCTCTTTGCCTGAAAGATTATGCTCAGTTTTGCCGGGTAGTTAATCCTTGGTTGTAGTCCTAGCTCTCTTGCCCTACGAAATATCAAATTCCAGTCCCTCTGCTCTTTTAATGTAGAAGCTGCTAGGTCCTGTGTGATCCTAACTGTAGTTCCTCGATATTTGAATTGTTTCTTTTTGGCTGCTTGTAGAATTTTTTCTTTAATCTTATAATTCTGGAATTTGGCTACTATATTTCTTGGAGTTTTCAGTTTGGGATCTCTTTCAGGAGGAGTCCGGTGAATTCTATCAATAGCTGTTTTATCTTCTGATTCCAGGACCTCAGGACAGTTTTCTTTGACAATCTCTTGGAGGATGTTGTCTAGACTGCTTTTCTCATCATGGCTTTCTGGTAGACCAATAATTCTTAGGTTGTCTCTCCTGGATCTGTTCTCTAGGTCAGTTATTTTTCCAGTGAGATATTTTACATTTTCTTGCAATTTTTCCGATCATCTTGTTTTTTTCGATTGACTCCTGCTGCATCATAGAGTTCTGAGTTTCAGTTTGATTGTATCTAATTTTTAGTGAATTATGGTCTTCAGTGAGTTTTTGAAGTTCCTTTTTTAGGGAGGTATTTTCTTTTTCCAAGTTGGTCATTGCCTCCCTGATTTGGTCTTTAAAATTTTTCTTAAGCTCCTCCAGGAATGCTATTTGGGCTTGAGACCAGATCATGTTTCCTTCTGTGGTCTCTGGTGTGGGCAGAGAGTCTATATTGTCCTGTGTGTTTTGTTGTTCTTGCCCTGCATAGTATGCTCGAATAGACTTTCTTGCCTTCCCCTTCTCCTTTTCAGCTTCCTTCCTTCCCATTGTGACTTCCTGTTTCTTAGTGTCTCAGGCTATGAGTTTGGGGCCTGATCCTTGACTTTGAATACCTCTGGGTGGCTAGTTTATGGCTAAGTCAGGGAAGTCAGTGAGGAATGTAGATGTGTAGGTGGGGATGAGTCTGACCACTTCAGATTTCTGCCTCTATACCCCTGGGCTATAAGTAGGCTTTTGTTGGTGAGGTGAGGTGGGGCTTGTTGGGTCCCCTCCCTCTCTTCTCTTCAGATTCCTGGCTGTCTCAGTTACACCCTTTCTTGGAGATTCTCAAGCCTGAGGCTATTTCCATTAACTTGGGATTTCAATCTGGGTGGGAGACTTATCTTTGGGTTTTCTGCTTCATGAAGGAGGGATGGGAGGATCAGAGCAGCTAGAATTTACTTTGCCATTCCAGCCCCTGTATCATACAGGCAGGCAGTTTCTAAACTTCCAGGCTGGGGGCTGAATGCAGCCTGAGAAGCCACTCTCTCCACTGGGGGCCCCACTCTCCTACCTGGCTCCAGTGATCTGTTCCCTCTGCGAGATGACTGCGATTCGTCCTTGGTAAGTCTGCAGGCTGGGGCTTTTTCTCTCTCTGGTATAGTCTGCTTGCCTGCTCTTAGGTCTGAGCTGTGCAGACCCCACACGCTCTGTGCTAGACCTGTGAGGACACTCTGGGCAACCTCCTGGGCTGGATTCTGCCACACTCTGTCTTCCACTGGGCTCCGTCACTCCGGAATCCGCTCAGATTTACCCTTTTGGACTTAGTGACAGAGGAGCTCAGAGAGGTTACTGCTTCCTTTCCGACATCTTGGCTCCGCCCCCCAAATTTATGGGATTTCAAGTCATAGGATATGAACAGGCAGTTTTCAGATGAAGGAATCAAAAGTACCAAAGGCATAAGAAGAAATGCTCTAAATCATTTTTAAATAGAGAAATGCAGATTAAAAGAACTCTGAAAGACCAAATCAGACATCTTGGCTCCGCCCCCCAAATTTATGGGATTTCAAGTCATAGGATATGAACAGGCAGTTTTCAGATGAAGGAATCAAAGGTACCAAAGGCATAAGAAGAAATGCTCTAAATCATTTTTAAATAGAGAAATGCAGATTAAAAGAACTCTGAAAGACCAAATCAGACCAATCAGATTGGCTACTAATGACAGAAAAGGAAAATGATAGATGTTAGAGAGGATGTGAAAAAATTGGGACATTAATACACTGTTGGTGGAGTTGAGAACTGATCCAACCATTCTGGAGAGCAATTTGGAACTATGCCCAAAAGACCACCAAATGCATACCCTCTGATCTTGCAATGCCACTTCTAGGTCTATATCTCAAAAAGATCATCTAAAAGGGAAAAGGTTCTACATGTGCAAAAACATTTATAGCAACCCTAGGGAATACCCATTAATTGGGGAATAGCCAAAAAAGCTGTGATATATGAATGTAATGGAATACTATAGTGCAATAAGAAATGATAAATAGGTACATTTGAGAAAAACCTGGAAAAACCTGTATAAACTGGTGGAAAATGAAATGAGTGGAGCCCAGAAAACACTGTATCACTACATCATGTGATGAACAACTTTAAATGACTTAGCTTCTCTCAGTAACACAATAATCCAAGACAAGTACAAAGGACTCATGAGGGAAAATGCTATCCATATCCAGATAAAGAACTGATGGACTCTGAATGCAGATTTAAGCATATTTTTTCACTTACTTTATTCTTTCTTTTGATCTGCTTCTTCTTCCACAACTGAGATAAATATGGAAATATGTTTTACATGGTAGCACATATATAAACTATATTACCATTTTCATAAGAGGGGAGGGGAGATACAGAGGGAGGGAAGAAGAAAAATTTGGAACCCAAATCTTGTAAAAATTAATGCTAAAAATTTTCTTGCTATGTGATTTTGGGAATAAACAAAACAGCATTTAAAGCAAAAAAAAAATAATTGCAAAGCACTTAATAATATAATCTCATTTGATCCACTTAACAACCCTGGGAGGTAGGTGCTGCCATTATCTCCATAGGAAACTAAGGCAAACAAAGGTTAAATGACTTGGATCACACAGGGTGTGACCTGTGACAGAGTCATACAGCTAGTAAGTATCTGATGTCAAATTTGAATTCAGGTCTTCCTGACTCCAAGCCCAGTGCTTGTTCTCTCCCTCCCTCCCTCTCCCTCTCTCTCCCTCTCTCTCTCTTTTTTTTCTCTCTCTCTCTCTCTCTCTCTCTCTCTCTCTCTCTCTCTCTCTCTCTTTCTCTCTCTCTCTCTTTCTCTCTCACTCTCGGTCTTTCTCTCCTCTCTGTCCCTCTCTGTTTCTTTCTTTTCTCTGTCTCTCTCTCTGTCTCCCTCCCTCTCCATCTCTGTTTCTGTGTCTCTGTCTGTCTCTCCTCATCTCTCTTTTCTCTCTGTTGCTCGGTCTTTTTTTGTATCTGTCTCTCTGTTTCTCTGTCACTCTCTGTATCTCTCTTCTCCATCTCTGTGTTTCTGTGTCTCTATGTATATTTCTCTTTATCACTCTATCTCTGTCTCTGTGTCTTTCTCTCTCTGTTTCTCTCTCTCTCTGTTTCTCTCTCCCCCTCTCCCTCTCTGTCTCTGTCTCTCTCTCTCTTCTCCCTCACTCCCTCCCTCTTCTCTGTTTCTTGGTCTTTTTGTATCACTTTCTGTTTCTGTTTCTCTGTCACTCTCTGTACCTCTCTGTCTCCATCTCTATGTTTCTCTCTGTCTGTCTGTCTGTCTGTCTGTCTCACACACACCCACACAGGTACACCCCTCCACCACCTTAGTCTGTGTCCTTGTCATCTCTACACCAGACTCCAATCCATCTTCCATGTGGCTGCCAGAATCATTTTTCTAAAGCACAAGCCAGACCCCATCCTTCCCTTGCTTTAGAACTTTCAGTGTCTTCCTATTTGTTATCACTAGGCAAAAATACAAATTTCTCAATTTGGCATTTAAAGACCTTCACAACCTGGCTCTCATCAACCTTCCCAGATATTTCATTTTGTTCTCCATGTATTCTATATTCTAGCCAAATTGTTTACCTGTCCCAAATTCATTGCTCCATTTCCCATCTCTGTTCCTTTGCCCAAGTATCCGTGTGTGGGTTAAATGATCTCCCCCATACCTTGCAACCTCCATTAGAATCCCTGAAACAGAGGCTCAGCTCACTTCTTATCACCTGAGGGCATCCTTGCCTAAGCACCTTAGCTTTTTGTACCTGCTTCTTACTCTTCAACTTACCAGGTATGTATTTAGCCCTTTAGGTATTGTATCCTGCTCTCTGCCTTACCTGGGGGTCTGGGGTCATTTTTAATTTTGTTTTTTCATCCTCAGTACCTAGCACAGTGCCCAAAATACAGCAAACAATGCTTGTGTATTTGGATTGGAAAAAGGGGTTTGTGGCTTCAGAGGTGTGTGTGTGTGTGTGTGTGTGTGTGTGTGTGTAGAAGTTACATTAATGTGAACATTGGGGGTCAAACTTGAAAGTAACTAGAAGTCACAAAACATGGATAGCTGAAATAACTATAGCACTTTAAGATTTTCAAAGCACTTTGAAGAAATCATCCCATTTGAGCTTCAGAATTACCCTGTGAAGTAGGTCCTACCTCATATTATTATTATTATTATTAATTCAGTTTTTGCAGAAAAAGAAAAAATATCGGAGAAGCAAAGTTTCTTCTATGATTACTGTTTGTGCCGGAATTAGGATTTGAGCCCAGGCCTGCTGGACGCCAAGTCTAGCATTCTATACACTGGCATGTTGTCAGTATGATGGGGCTTATATGCAGAATGCATGTGGGTGTATGTGTGTGTGTGTGTGTGTGTGTGTGTGTGTGTGTGTGTGTGTATTATGTATTTAGTATTACATATTTAGGTATTCAGTCCCATCTGACTCTATGTGACCCCCATGGACAAAATCGATGGGGTTTTTTTGGCAAAGATACTGGAGTGATTTGTCATTTCCTTCTCCATATAGACTGGATTTGAATTCAGATATTCCTGATTCCAGGGCCTCAGTGCTCTTTCTATTGCACCACATAGCTGCCACACATAAGTACATGAATACACACACACACATACACACATACAGACATATATTGTGGGTTTTTTTCAAAACATTTGGGGAGCCACATTTTGCTTCCCACAGTCTGCCTTCTTGATTCATAACCCAGCAGGCACTAATAAGCTTAGAAGCACAGAATCCTCAAAGGGAAGGACAGTTGTCTAAGTTGCTATTAACAAGTCACATTTGCATTACCTGTCATATTGTACTCTTGTGGGAAAGTGTTTCATAGACCTTACAGGTATATCTTTATCTATCTATCTATCTATCTATCTATCTATCTATCTATCTATCTATCTATCCATATGCACGCACACACACACACACATGTAAATGTATATAAATATATGTGTGTGAGTTATTATTACTTCCCTTCCCTTCCTTTGTTTCAGCCAAACTGACCTACTTAAAATCTCTCATACATGATATTCCAGCGACTCAATAGACAGAGCATTAGACTTAGAGTGAGGAAGGCTTGTGTTCAAGTCCAGACTCAGATACTTACTAGCTGTGTGACTTTAGGCAAATCACGTAGTTTCTTTCTGTTTCAGTTTCTTCATCTATAAAATGAGGAAAATAATAGCACCTACCTTCCAGTGATATAGTGAGGATCAAATGAGATATTTGTAAAATGCTTTGCAAACCTTAAAGTACTATATAAATACTTATTATTATTGTTATTATTATAATATTTATGCCTTTATATAGGCTATTCCCATGCCTGGAATGCCTTCCTGACTCACTGATTATTCTTACATTATCTAGATTTTTTCAAAGCTTTTCCCAATTCTCCTTTCAGAATAACCTTGTATTTACTTTGTACATACTTCATATTGATATGTGCTTCAAGATTCTTTAAAATACTGATGAATATCTGGCCACTGGATCTAGATGACTCTGGAGGAGAAGGTGAGGCTGGTGACCTTGCACAGCCCTCCTTCACTCAAATCAAAGTCAACTGAAAGTCGTGTCATCATTTCCCTGATGTCATGGTCATCATTGAAAAGGAAGGACAAACACAACCTGTGAGTAGTCCGGGCTGACTGAATGGGGTCCCAGCCAGTTGGATAACTCAGCTCATACTCTCCCTCTCCCTCTCTCTCTCCAAAGGAAGGTAAATTTTGATGGCTTTATTTTCCTTCCTTCCTTCCTCCCTCCCCCCTCCCTTTCCTTCCTTTCCTTCCTTCCTTCCTTCCTTCCTTCCTTCCTTCCTTCCTTCCTGCCTGCCTGCCTGCCTTCCTTCCTTCCTTCCTTCCTTCCTTCCTTCCTTCCTTCCTTCCTTCTTCCCTCCTCTCCTCCATCCCTCCCTCCCTCCCTCACTTCCTTCCTTCTTCCCTCCCCCTTCATCCCTCCCTCCCTCACTTCCTTCCCCTTTCCTTCCTACTCCAGATAGGCTGGTGACCTTGCATAATCCTCTCTCACTCAAATCTAAGTCAACTGTAAATCATGTTATCAGTTCCCTGGTGTCATGGTCCTCTTCAGAAATGAAGGACAAACACAACAACAACAAAACACATAATAATAGAAATAACACACTGATAACCTTGTGATCCTAAATATTAGGCAAGACACAAAACAGGTAGAGGGCATGTTGATATATAATAGCTGAGAGATAACTCTTTTTGGTACTTATTGTGTGCTAGGCCCTGTGCTAAGCATTATCTTATTTGATCCTTAAAACAACCCTAAGAGGAAGGTGCTCTTATTTATTGTATTTTATCAATGAGGTAACTGAGTTAAACAGAGGTTAAGTGTTTGAGACCAGATCCAAACTTAGGTCTTATTGATTCTATGCCTGGCACTGTGCCACCCTGCTGCCTGTGTGATTTTACTTAAAGTCCAACTGAAAGTTTTTCTATGAATGATAAGGTCTTTCAGATGAACCTCATTATGGATGATACTGCCTGGGCTGCATTAAGCCCCACAAAAGGTCTTCTAGAATACATCTATATTCAATCAAAAGAGGATGACCTGACTATCCACATTGGAAAGACAAAATGGATGAAAAATGTCTATTGTTCAAATTATGGCATTCATTAAGATGGAGAATCTATGGAGTTATCCAGGACAGATAGTACAGATGGAGAACATTATGGGTCAGGAAATGAACAGGAGGAGGAGATAAGACTGGATTGCATTTGGGAAATTGGAAATTTCTTTAATTACCTCAAACTTCCTATGGAAATAAGGGCCCAGTGTTTTTGTACCAACATGCTATCAATGTTGCTGTATAGAAGCAAGGCATGCAATACAACAAACTGAAGAAAAGTGAACATAGCATTAAGATAATGGACAACCATATAAAGGAAAAAAATAGTCTATAAAATGCAACCAATTAGGTACTTTGAAGAATGGACTGTTTTATCAAGGACATCTATAATAGGAAAAGAAGATGTTGCAAAGGTAAGGAATGACAGGTGGTCTGCCAAAGTGTTCCACTGGGACCTGTGTAATGTCAAGAGAAATCAAGGAAGGTATACAGGATACCAAGTGTGCTTCTTATGGCAATTCTATGGGATGACAAAGACAGGACTCATACAGTGACCAGTGACTGAGTGCTCTTCTACTCCAACTTCTCATTTCAGGTGGGAGAGAATGAGTTTCACAGGATGAGCAAGCATGGATAGACTGGGACTTATCTACTTTGCATGATTTGTCATATGCATCTTTGGAGAACCTCCCATGTCAATGAGATCACATATGCATGTGAATTCATTTTATATTTGCTTATTACTGTATGTTGATTTCTCTGGTAGAATATAAGCCCTGTGAGTTTTGTAATTATTTAAACAAGAAAATAGCTTTGTATCCTTAGCACCTAGAGTATAGTCTGTTCCATATTATGTACTCAAAAAAAGTTTGTTTATTGACTGACCTAGTATTATTGTTATCTCTTGCTGTGATCATTAGTGGATCAATGAAAATAGAGTAATGATACTATAGACAGCAAGCTTGTCAAAGTTGAAGTTGGGAGCAAAAGCTAAGATCTTAGAAGACAGACTTAGGATCAAGGTGCACTGTTAAGTGTGTAATAACCAACCTTCTGGAAATAAAACCATATATGCAACACATTTTTAAGTTTAATCTGAATTATTAATATTTTTCAATCCCACTTAAGTCTGGACAATTAATAAAACAATAAATCCAGCCTTGATTTGTAGAATTTTTCAATTTCCAAAAAAATTGGAAAATTTAGTAATTGTTTCTTATGAGCCAGTATGAGTTGCTCCAGCATATCCCTATTTAAAATCCAAAAAGATATGGATAGACTAGTGTTTTGGATAGACTAGTGAATTGAGTGAGATGGACTTTAATAGAGACAAATGTAAGGTTCCTCAAGGATTCAAGAAATCAATTTCACATGTATAGAATATGGGACAGTTATGACTAGAGACCAGTTCCTGTGGGAAAAAGAATATCCAAGACTTTTAGTGCATTGAAAGACTGATAAAATTCAAGAGTGTGATATGACAGTAAAAAGAAGTTAGTCCTAAGTTATGTTACAAGAGACATGGTATTCAGGATGAAGAGCTGAATAGTCCTGCTATATATTTTGCCCTGAAAAGAGCACACAGGGAGTCTCATATTGTTATCTGGATGCCACAAGTTGAAGTGGATCCAGAAGAGGGTGACCAAGATAATGAAAGAACTGGGGAACATATCATGGAGGAACAGGAAGGGAACAAGCATTTATTAAATGCTTACTATGTATTAGACATTGTGCTAAGAGCTTAACTAATTATCTCACTTGATCTTCACAATCAAGATTCTAGGAAGGTGCTATTATTATCCCCATTTTATAGTTGAGAAAACTGAGGCAGAGCTTAAGTGGCTTAGCCTAGAGAAGAGAATACAGGGTGTATATATTAGTCTTCAAGTATTCAAAAAACTGTTATGTAGAAGAGAAGTTAGATTTTTTACTGTTTGGACCTAAGGGTCAGAACAAAGAACACCTGTGGGAAGCTCCAAAGAAAGCAGATTAGACAACATTAGGAAAAGTATTTTTCAGTTAGAGTTGTCTCAGAGAGGAATGGGCTGCCTCTGGAAGTGATAAATTACCTTAAAAGATTGCTAGAAGCCATTATCTGTGAAATGAAGATTGTAATACTTGCACTATGTATCTAATAATAATAGCTAGCATTTATATAGCATTTTAAGGTTTATAAAGCACTTCACAAATATCATCTCATTTTATCTTCGCAATAATTCTGAGAAGTAGGTGTTGTTATTATCCCCATTTGCCAGGTAATGAAACTGAAGATGAGTTATGTTACCTTTTTTTGGTCTTTTTTGAGGGGAGAAGGCAGGGCAGTTGGGGTTAAGTGACTTGGCCAAGGTCACACAGCTAGCAGAATGTTAAGTGTCTGAGATCGGATTTGAACTCGGGTCCTCTTGACTCCAGGGCCAGCACTCTATTCACTGTGCCACCTAGCCACCCCAATTTATGTTACTTTAATTGACTTGCCCAGATAGTAAGTATCTGAGGTCATTTAGAACTCAGATCTTTCTGACTTCAGACCCAATGCTCCATCCAGAGCACCTCCAACCTACCTCTTAGCTTTCACACTGTTTCACTATAGCATTGGGCAAATCACTTTAAATGCCATGACCTAGACATCCAGAACAGCAGCTATGAAGCTGCTACATTGGAAAAATCCCTCCCTGATCCTTTCTTACTGATCTTTTCATTGCTAAATCCTTACAGAATTATTGTGAGGACCACCTTGTAAACCTTGAAACACTATTGACAGGCCATTTTTGTATATTTCTCTAGGACAGTAGTTCTCCAGCATTGTAGAATGATGACTTCTTTACATTCTTAAAATCACTGATGATCCTGAAGAGGTTTGGTTTATGTGGGTTATATGTACTAATATTTACTGTTAGAAATTAAGATGTCATACATACTATGAAGTTATTTTCATGTTAGGAAAATAGTTTTGATCTTGCAGACTCTCTGAAAGGTTTTCAGGGACTCACAGCATTCTCCAGATCACACTTTGAGAATTGCTGTTCTAGAAGAAGACCATAACTTTATTTATTCTTCTATAAACTTTTATGTAGGGGATTTGGGGTCAGGAGAGACCAGGGTGTGGGCTCAGACCTTTGCTAAATCATCTAATCTCATTGGGCCTCAGTTTCCACATTTGTGAAATGTTATCCTACAGTTACTGAAGCACTTAACTTCTAGAGTTGTGGATCAACTGAAACAGCATATGTAAAGTAATTTGCAAACCTTAAAGCATTATGTTGCTATTAAAATTTGGCTATCATTATTGATACAATTTTTATAGTTTCTTTTCATTATGTTATCTTCTCCTTAACATACCTGTAAACTTCTTCCTCCCTTGCTCTCTTTTCTGTTTTCTTTCTTAGGTGGAAGGATCACCAGTGTCAGCAAGAACAGGAAAGTGAGCAAATGGCCCTCTTCCCTACAAGCAGACCTTTGCATAATTGCTTATAATGATGAGCCATCTTGACTCTGAAACATCTCTTGTCCATGACCTTATTGTGGCAGAGTGGGAAGACAAACAAGAGAGAAAGTAGAGAGGGAGCATTCAGTTCACAGCTACTGATAGACATGATCTGAATGTCTCTGTCCTTGTGGCAACAGGCCCAGGTCCTGTTAGAGGAGGGGAGTGTTTCATATTGTAAAACATATGTCTCAAGTATTTCTTTTAATTGTGAAAAACAAGAGCTCAGAAAAGCAATGGCTGAGGGAGAATTTTGAAACATTTCTAGAGCAAGATGGAAAGTTAAGACAAATTGTCCTTTGTTGGCTGGCCTGGGGAGGCAGTGGGTCTGGGAGTGGTATTTCTCTTATCACTACCTTACCAGTGAACAAATGAGGCCCAGAATCAGGAACCTGCCAGGAAGGGGAATATATAGCTTGATTCTTTGAACAGGAAATCTATTCTGAAAGGAGACCCCAGGCCGGTAACAGCATGGAGTAGTTAAACTCAGTGGGAGGAAAGATGGAATCTTAGATAATAAAGAGAGGATAGAGGTAGGGGAGGGACATAGAGCATTGTGAAGGGACAGTGGACTGCTGGAGTCCCCTTAGAGAACTACATCTTCCAAAGTCCTAGTTTTTCTGGAGAGGGAATGGAGAGCCCTCAAGGCAAAGTCACTTGAAAAGTATCATAGTGAAATATTAGCAGAAGAGGTGGCTAGGTGGCACAGTGAATAGAGCACTGACCCTGGAGTTAGGAGGACCTGAGTTCGAGTCTGACCTCAGACACTTAATACCTACTAGCCGTGTGACCTTGGGCAAATCGCTTAATCCCAATTGCCCTGCCTTCCCCCCTCCAACAAAGCAAAAGCAAAAAAAAGAAATATTATCGGAGAAGAATGGTAGTGAAAGTCCCTTAACTTCCAGGTTAGTATTCTTTCCATTAGATTTCATCATCTGCAGAGGAGACAAAATGTCCACCTAAGGCCCATAAGGTGGAGAAATTCACCTTTCACGTAAAAGCTGGGGAAAGTGTCAAAATCAGCTAGACTAGTGGTCCCTAAAATAGGGGTCTAGGGCTACCTAGGCGGCAGGTGCCTGACTTCAAAGGGTCCTTGATCTGCCTTTAGTTAAAGATTATGTACTCAAGGGATCAGAGAGTAGGAAGATGTGTCATATCTCAGCCTCCCAGGGAAAGTCAACCAGGTGGATTGTCTCCCATAGAACCATACTTACCTATATCTTCCTCCTTCCACATCCTTTCCTTAATTCTACAAGTGCCTAATCTACCCCATTCTGAGCTAGGAATAAGCTCCCTAGGAGGGATAGTTATAACTGAGCCATTAACCGGATCCCCAGAAAAGCAGCTAAGACACTGACACACTGTGAAAATCTCTCTCTGCCTCTCCCTATGAGATTCATCTTCTCCCCAGCCTCTCAGCAATCCAAACCTCTACTGCCTCTTGCTGTGACAGCCTTCAGGGAAGGGCATGGTGAATAAAAACCCCTCCCTACTTGTTCATTTTGGGTGGTTAAGAATGAATCCCATAAGATCATCAGGCATGGCTGTGACCTGGGTTATAGATTGCATTGCAATATCTCTTTCCTCTCCTCTTCCAAAAGTTCCTAGTCCTATAGAGGATCCCGCTATCCTTCTAGTTAGCCAAGTTCTCAACCCTGATGCCATCACTGAATTCTCATTCTCCCTCATCATTTACTAAATACTGCCATTTCTACCTTTGAAACGTTTTGCACATCTATAGGCACATAGCCACAACCTTTATGAAGGTCCTTATTACCCATTGTCTAGACTATTGCAATAGCCTCCCAACTGTTCTAGGGTAGCAAGGTTGTTCAATAGATAAAGCACTAGGCCTGGAGTCAGGAGGACTTGAGTTCAAATGTGGCCTCAGACACTTACTAGCTGTGTGACCCTGGGCAAGTCGATTAACCCCATTAGCCTCAGTTTCCTTATCTATGAGATGAGCTGGAGAAGGAAACAGCAAACCAGTCTGGTATCTTTGCCAAGAAAACCCCAAATGGGGTCACAAAAGTCAGACACTTTTTGAGTTATATTACTTTAATTGACTTGCCCAGATAGTAAGTATGTGTGCTAGCCACTGTGCTCAGCACAGGGTTTCCACCTTTCCAATCCATCCACAGCTGGCAATGGGATTTTCTTGGTCTGACCATGTCATTCCCCTACTCAATAAGCTCCAGTGGCTTCTTATTGAATCTAGAATCAAATAACATTTCATCTCTATGTCTTCTTTTTAATTTCCGTTTTTGTATTTATAATATACATAATTATTAGCACAGGAGTATAGATAATTAAGTAAGATAAGTACATTTGCATATGTGGGGTTGCACACTTAATTTTTCTTTTTTACCTGGTAGAAGTGTAGGATCAAAAAATTTTGGAGGTCACACTGATCTAGGCAACTGCTTCAAGGCAGCCAGGCTGGAAACCTAAGGAAATATCTCTTTTATACCAATAGCTGGAGGTGGGGTGGGGGTGGGGGGAAAGACTAGGATACTTCCTAATAACCAGAAAACCAGAAAGAAATGGAGTTCATTTTCAGGGACTGTGGGAGAGTTCAGGAAGTAAATTCTGGAATGATTGAGACATCTACAATTTTGTCAAACTGAATTCATTTGGCTCCAGATCAAGAAGTGAGATAACATTGGGCTGACTGGCTCTTAGACCAGAGCTAAAAGTTAGAAGTCAGTCAGACTTTTGTTCCACATCTCCTAGTGACATATTCCACAGCCTGGTCCTTATTTCTTTTCTTTTTTGCTTTTTGGAAGGCAATTGGGGTTAAGTGACTTGCCAAAGGTCACATAGCTATTTTTTGTGTTAAGTGTCTGAGGCCGAATTTGAACTCAAGACCTCCTGACTCCAGAGTGGGTGCTCTATTCACTGTGCCACCTAGCTGCCCTACGGTCCTTATTTCTGACCTTGCTTTAGTCGTATGTGATATCTAAAGGAGATGAGGCTATTATTCACAAAGGGAATCGGAAAAGGCTTCATGGAGGAGGAAACCACTTGAGTTGAACTTGAATGTAAAGGATGTGTTTGTATTCAACCAGTGAAGAAAGGAAAGAGGACATTGAAAAGTCCAGCAAGGAAAGTCACAGAGGAAGGGAATCCTAATGAACACTGGGGGAACTGAGGGGAGACCAGTGTTTCTGGAGCAGAGGCTATAAAAATGTATATCTGTGAAGCTCCATGAATACCATGCATCCAAATGGATTTTTCTGTTAGACAACAGGAGCCATGGAAGATCTGGTATCACCATATCTATTTCTGACAGTGCTGTGAAGGACAAATTGGAGGGGATAGATTACAGAAGTGAAAAGACCTTTGGTTGAAGGCCCCTGTAATACAATATTATGTAGTAGTGAACAGAGAGTCTGAAGAATTGTGTTTGAACTCTGGCCTGGTTACTTTGCATGACCTTAGACAAGACTTTTCACATATCTGGTTCTTAGTCTTCCTTAAATGTAATGAAGAGGCTGGACTAGATTATCTTTAAGGTCTCTTTCAGATGAAAACTATTAGGAAAATATGATCTCATAATCTAGATAGGAAGTAATGAGAATCTTTGTGGTTCTGTTGTTTCAGTCATGTCTGACTCTTTGTGACCCTATTTGTGGTTTTCTTGGCAGAGATACTGAAATGGTTTGCCATTTCCTTCTCCAGAGCATTTTACAGATGAGGAAACTGAGACCAATAAGGTTAAGTGACTTGCCCAGGGTCACCCAGCTAGCATCTGAGGCCAGATTGGAATTCAGGAAGATGAGTCTTCCAGACTCCAGGCCCAGCACTCTTCCACTGCACTACCTAACTTCCTCCAATACAAACCTACATCAGCTGAATTGAATTTTTATAAGTCCCCTGTAGGTTTATTTGTATTAGGGTCTAATAGTCTCTGACAAAGAAGATATGCTGAAGAGAAAAGGGAAAAAAGTAGAATGTAAACTCTGAAAAGTCAGGAAATATTTCAATTTTATCTCTTTATCCCCAGAACCCAGCATAGTGTCTGTTATGTAACAGTGAGAGATTACTTGGCAGAGTAGAGAAAGTGATGGACTTGGCGTCAAGAAGACCTGGTTCAGCTCTTACCTCTCTTACTTACTTTTAAAAATACAATATTTTATTTTTTTCCCAATTACATGTTAAAACAATTTTTTAAAACTTTTTTTTAAGTCTGGAGTTCCAAATGCTATCTCTTCCCCCCTCTCTGAGGCAGTAAGCAATCATCATTGTTACCTACTAACTTTGTGAACTTGGGCAAGTCACTTAATTTGCTTCATCTATAAAATGAAGAGGTAGGATCAGATAGTTTCTTCAGGCCCAAATCTCCTTTTCCATCCTACCTTTGCTGATCATCTTTTGAAGCTTCAGTTTTCATGATGATGGTCCCACAATTCCTCAGTTTCTTCAGTTCCATTAACTTTATTATTTGCCCTCCTCCCCCTACCTCCACTTTACACACTAACATGGTCACAACTGAGACAAAACCATCTCTTAAAATTTTACATCTCCAAGATCTCTAATTCTGATATTCTATCCGTCCACAGCTTGTCATCCTTCCATTCACCCTGACCCATTCTCTCACTCACACTAAACTTTGTATGTGTTTGTTGTCTTCTGGTTCCTTGAACCATTCCTATTGTCTGGGGCGTGTTGGAGCCCACTTTGCTTTAAAGCCAATGGTTAATTTTCATCATGAACATTTACATTTTAGAAATAAATAATCTCTACAAATCAGGGTTTGATGTTATACTGTTTATACAGTTACCTGTTTTTGTGCCTAATTCTTTACTAGACTGTAATCTCCAAGTGGGAAGGAGTTGTGGTTTATATAAACTCCATAAATCTAGGGAGCCTGCCACAGTGCTCTGCATACAAAGGGTGCTTAATAAATATTTGTCAAATAAGCAAATGATTCAGTCCTTGGGGCTATTATTGTCCTTTGTTGCAGGTTATAGGTGCTTAGATTTCTTAGCTTATGTCGGTCCCGGGGCCACAGAAAGCTAAACTTGTTTCTGGGTACTTTGTATATCCTCTCTAAACTATAGCCCATAGACCCACATTGATATGATTTGCTTTTATTAGTTAGCAGGAAAACACAATTCAAAGAAAAAACATTTTAAAAATATTTTGTAATTATAATCATTATTATTAACTTAATTATCAACAAACTCAAATATATCACCATATGATGAGGAAAAAAAGAGGATTGCATGTGAAACTGTGAACTTTTGTTCCATTAAGTATATTTTTTTTATTTTTGCTTTTTGGAGGGCAATTGGGGTTAAGTAACTTGCCCAAGGTCACAGGCTAGGTTTTTGTTGGTGTGCGTTAAGTGTCTGAGGCTGGATCCAAACTCAGATTCTTCTGACTCCAGGGCCAGCTCTACTCACTGTGCCCTATTTTTAAGCATTGTATTACTCTCTTTGCTTATCACTTCCCAAACCTTTCTTCATTTTCCTCTCTTCAAAGAAAGGCAAAAACAGTCCCTGCCTTGAAGAACCTCATGTTCTAATGGGGGAGTCAACAAGCAAACAATTGTGTATATTCTAGAGATATGCAAGACAAATTGGAGGTAGTCTCAGAGGTGAGGCGTGTGTTGGGGAGGGGAGCTGAAAGGAATGAGGAAAGTCCTCTTATGAGAAGGGACATTTGAGTTCAAGAAGCTAGAGGAAACAGGAAGTAGAGACGGGGAGGGAGTGCATTCCAAGCAAAGGCAACAGCCAGCCAAAGTTCACAGAGTCAGAAGATGGAGTGTCCTGTTTGAGGAATAGCAAGGAGGACATTGTCTTTCCCATTAAAATCTGGGCTCCTTAAAAGCAGGGACTGCTTCTTCCTTGCTTTATATCCCAGTCCTTTAACATAGTTCCTGACACATAGTAAAGACTTAATAAATGCTGTTTGAGTAACTGACTATACAATTTTAATGTTTTATCAATGCTGATTGTTTTTTTACTTTTTCTGACTTTCTCTCCCCCTTTGCCCCTGCCATGTAGAAGGATTCATATGCAAAATACAAATATAATTGGACAAAAAGCAAAGGCATTTAATGAAGTAGAATAATAATAACAACATACCATTTCCTCCATCAACCTCAGGTGACTGTTTCACAGATATACCAGTACTTAGGGGTAAGAATGAACAGGCATAGAGATGACTTGTGAGACGTACACATCTGAGAGACATGTAGCTAGACTATGTGCATGAAAGCACATAGGCAGGAAACACTAGTTTCTAGAGTGGGGAACCTGTGGGCTTGAGGCCTTCTAGGTCCTTGGGTGCAGCCTTTTTTATTAAGTTCAAGTTTTACAGAACAAATCCTTTTATTAAGGGCATTTGTTCTATGAAGTTTGGATTCAGCCAAAGGGCCTCACTTGAGGACTTAGAAAGCCACTTGTGACCTCTAGGCCACAGGTTCCCCACCTCTAGACTAGAACACGAGTGTTGAAAAATAAGATTTCTATTGCTATGGAACTGCTGATGTCTTCCGGTGATGTTAACACGACATTTTCTTTTGTGTCTTCTCCATGCTGGGCATCATATCTTGACTGTTCCTCTCCAGGCATCACATATCTACTGTAGCTGTTCTTTAGCTAACTCTCTTCAAGGCTCCCTAATACCTTGACCACCATTCATTAGGACCACTATGGTTAGTAAACCTTTCCCACTAGCAGAGAGCTACAGCTTTTTCAGCTATCTTCATTGCTCATTGTGGAGGAGTACTCATTCTAACTAGACACCTTCTCATCTGTAGGAAAGGGATGTCAGCCCTTTAACAGTTCTTTATTTTTTTGCAGTTTCTTCTGTGGCTCTTGAGCTCAGGAGCAATCTTCAGGGCCACCTGCTACTCTGTCCTCCATCCACTGTGGAGATGTGTGCTATGAATAAGGCAGCACTCTGCAGTAAGGAAACACAACAGCTCTCCTCAATAAGCCCTCCGTCAGTATCTACATAGCTTCTATCCTCAGCCAAGCTGTTCTGGGAAGGTAGTAGACCCCTGGATCATAACTTAGAGCTGGGAGGTACCTCACAGGTCAACCTCCTCACTTTACATGTCCAGTCTAATAACTACATCTATGCTTTAGACCTCTCCTTTTTACCATCTTCTTTGACTTCTTCAGTTCATCAATCATTTGACATCATCAGACACTTATTTTAGCTCTTTGTTCTTGTTCTACCCCACCCTCCCAGTGAAGCAAATATTTTTAGGTTTCTACTCTCTGAAATGAAAAGGGATCTGAGAGAAAGTGTGGTGAGGAAATTACTTTTAACTCTCTGCCACCTACTGTGTTATTCTGTTCTACGCAGTTTACATGGACTGGGATGGTTGGAGAAGACTGAAAAGTCTGGTCATCATTTTCCCAATTATGTCCCACAACAAATAATAAAATTTCTCCTGAATTAATAGCAAAATACTTTGAAACATCTAAAAACAAGATGCTATGCTATTTCCAGGGAATATGTGTTAGGGAATTACTTGCCTTTATCATCCTCCACAGGCCAAGATAAGATTTTGACAACTATGTTCAGAGAGAGAAGAGAGAAGCGAGAAGCAGCTAGAAAACTATAGACCCTTAGAGATGTAGCTATCATGGGATAAATGGGACATTGTCTCAGAACACTGCCATCAGGGAGTGGGTGGATAATTCCTTCCCGGGAAGTCTTACTTCTTCTTTCCAGTTACCACTGTCCCTGTATTTTACCACATGGTCCTTGGCCAAACTTTGCAGCTAACCTCCCTAAAGTTCCTTCACTAAGGTATTCTTTGCTTGGTGCCTTCCACTACCCACCACCCTCTGAGACACGTGTCAGATTGCCTTCTCTCCTGCCGTGACTGTGTCTATTTTCAGATACTCTTCCTCTCCTCCTTACTTCTATGCTTGGGGTGTATGGGGCCTTAAAGGAAGACACATATGTCTGGTGTGAAGGCTTGCTGGGCTCCTCTCAGGACTGCTCATCCATCTTTGGTGTCTGCCTGGCACTCAACTCTTAACTGTGGCTCCAAGAAACTGCAGCATGTCCACCAGCCAAATCCTGGTAAACCATGTCAGAGGACGGGCTAAACCAGGTTGAGAGTAATTGACAGGCCTCAAATCCATCAGTGAGTTTGGGAGGGATATACCCCAAGCATTTGGAGACTTCCTCTGTTGAAATGGGCAGAAGAGAACAATTTGTTCCAGAGGCCAAAGCCAGCTGAGGCAGGCATTATGGGGCGCTTAGAGCTTGATCAGATATGGAAGACAGCAAAGCTGTCTTTATTTTGGGCCATCACTAGCCATCTTGACTTTTGTCTTGCCAATGGACTTCAATGATTCTGGAAGAGAGAGTGAGGCTGAAAATTTTATGCAATTCTGCTTTGATTAAATTCAATTGACACGTGAGTCAAGATGTCACCCAGTGATATCATTGGTCCACTTCAAAAACACAGGACAAAAAAACAACAAAACTCTCTATACCACTGTTCTGTTCTGTTCTGTTCCATTCTGTTTTGTTTTTCCCTTGGTGAAAACATTTCTAGTGGTAGCTTTAAGGGCATGAGTGAACTAAGTATTGGGGTTTGCTAGAAAAAGAGAAGAAGGCAACACAGAATTCCATGAGTGGTATCATATTTCTTTTTTTTTTGGAGGGCAATTGGGGTTAAGTAACCTGCCCAAGGTCACACGGCTAGGCTTTTGTTTGCATGTGCGTTAAGTGTCTGAGGCCAGAACCAAACTCAGGTCCCTCTGACTCCAGGGCCAACGCTGTACTCACTGCGCCACCCAGCCGCCCCTGGTATCATATTTCTTGATAATGCTAGTGTGATAAGACTAATATCTACCAGTATTTCATCACAATTTGGATTTGGCCCAAATTTTCTCTCTCTTCCTGGTTTTCTCCACCTCCCTCCACTCCCAATAAAAATTAGTTTTCCTTAAAAGATAAAAAAAATTCCCTCTGACCCTGCCTCCCCTAAGGTAGCTTTGCTGTCACCTAATGGCATAAAAAATCCCACCCACTTAGAGTCTGGGTCCTTCCGAGTTGGTTGATGACTGGCCCACGCAAGTCATCTTACCGTGCTGTGGTGACCCAGACATGTTTCCATAGGGAGGAGAGAGTGGCCTTATCTCCCCAAACTGAAATTAATTGCTAATGTATCCTTGGTGATATATTTTCTATGGTTTTGCTGACTGGACCTATGAGTATTGCATTTCATCCTAACACAGAACTCAAGCTAACATGGGACCAACATCAGACTGATGCCCCAAAATTAGGGAGGTGTTATCTGTCCATATCTACCTTATAACCATCAGATAATGTAAAATATGTAGTCCCAATTATAGGAATTTGATAGAATCTAGAGAATATTCCATTTGCTTGTATCACTTTCTACCAAAGTTTCTCAGGGCCTGAAGAATCTGCATGTAAAAACAAGAAATAAACAGGAAGGGGGGTGTGATGTAACTCATATCAACACACCATATGTGTGTCCGAGTGCCTATCAATTAGCCAAACACTTCTCTATAACTAACAGCTCTAGTTTTGTCATCAAGGTGGTGATAAAAGGGTTGAGAAGAATCTAGGCACAGAAGATAGAGATTATCCTCTTCATCAAGAAGATCTGGCTTCAAAGGTTTCTAACCTATTCTGCCGATGTGATCCTGGGCAAGTCACTCAATGTCTCACTGATCTAGGCAACTTTCTAAGACTGTAAATCACAGAGGAAGATAATGACCTGCATTAGTAAAGAAGAATTTCCTCAGAAGGAATTTCCATATATTGATGAAATCAGAGTTCATTTCCCTTAGGCATTATGAAATACCTAGAAATAGGCAGACAGAAACAGAAACTAGGACGAGGGTTGGGGGAGAAGATTTAAAGTTTATTCTGTACTTTTGGGGAGAATTTTAGAGTTGGGGAGAGCACAGAAGTGATGGAATTATAAGCTATACCTGAAAAATGATTCTCTTTCCAACTTGCCCAGGAAAGGGTCATCCCACCCTTGCTTGAAGACCTTCGATGCAGGGGAAGCTATTGCCCTGGAATTATGTCGGGCTCTTGAAGAAATGGTTGTTGACTGGGAGGCAGCTAGGTTCGACAGTGGATAAAGTTTTGGACCTGGAGTTTTAAAGACCTGAGTTCAGAGCTTACTTCTGAAACACACAAGCTACATGACCTTGGGCAAGGCATGTAGCCTCTGTCTGCCTCAGTTTCATCATTTGTAAAATGGAGCAACGATAGCATTCATCTTCCAATATTATTGTGAGGATAAAATGCAATAATATTATAAAGGGCTGTACAAACCCTAAAATGCTATATAAAAGAAAGCTTCCTTCTCCTCTTTTTCCTTCTTCTCCTTCTCCTTCTCCTTCTCCTCCTTCTTCTTCTTCTTCTTCTTCTTCTTCTTCTTCTTCTTCTTCTTCTTCTTCTTCTTCTTCTTCTTCTTCTTCTTCTTCTTCTTTCTCTTCTTCTTCTTTCTCTTCTTCTTCCTCTTCTTCCTCTTCTTCTTCCTCTTCTCCTCCTCCTCCTCCTCCTCTTCCTTCTTCTCTTTCTTCCTCTCCCCCCATTGAAGGTCTTCAAGCAAAGGTTTGTTGGACAACTTGTAGGAGAAATTGTTTTTCGGATATAAATTGGATAACATCACCTCTCAGCTCATTTCTCATTTCAATTCTGGAATTATGTTATTTTTTAGACACTCAAGAGGTGCAGGGTAAACTTTAACACAATTCTAAAAATCATAGTGATTTAAAGAATGCTCTGTTAGAGGAGATACAAGCCTCTCTAATGAAAAAATGATTGGTATTCATATGTGTTTCGTGGAAGTAATCCCAACATACTGCCAGACTATCTCTTTAGGTGAAGACTACTTTGGCCATGCATTCTCAAGCTGAATAATCCTTTAGCTGTGGTTTCAGCAACATTTACTTCTTATGACTGCACTGTCTTTCTCAACCTCCTTCCTCTACCTCTGATCACACATTTAGAGATGATCCTTTAAAAAAAACAGCAGTAATAAACTAAACTCACATTACAGACAAGTCAACGAAAGACTTTTAAAGAATGCTTTAAATTTTGCAAAGCATTGTGTGTCCAGCATCCCATTTGACTCACAGAATGTGTCTGTAAGATAGTTTCCACTGCTATTCTTGTCCCCACTTCCCAGATGAAGGAATAGAGGCATTAAGAGGCTTGTCTATGGTTCCCTACCTGGCGACTATCAGAGACAGGATTTGAACCTAGTGCTTTCTGATTCTGAACATGGTGCCATATAGTGGCATGGGGTGAGTCATCTATTTACTGCTTTGTCACAGACTTCTGTGGATGCTAGCCTCAATATTTTTCAATACATTTAAATTTATCTAACTTAAAGTAAGATTTATGATGATATATACCAAATATCTGCAGGACAACATAGTCCGAAGTAACTTGCTGATTGATGGCAACCTCATATATTGCTATAATAATTCAACAACAAAACTATCATATCAAAACAAAACACCTTGTGTGGAATTTTCTTTCTTAAGGCTCAAGCTGAAAGCAGAACACATTTTTTTCTCCACTTTCCCAAGGGGCCTGTACTCAAGTACCTCTGATCCAAGTTTATTGCTTTTATTATTTAATAATGTTATTTATTATTTTTATTATTATTTTATAATAAAGAAAATAAAAATTTAAAAATATATAAATAACAATTCTGTAGTGTCTCCCAAGGCTGATATTTGCAACTCAATCTTGTAAACTTTTGTGGAATCTGTAGACAAAAAAAAATTCTGAAAAATTACAATCCACAAGCTATTCTCCCTCTCCCTCCTACCAACTCTGTTCTCTAAGAGATCACTCCAGCAGAAGCTTGCCAAGTTATCTGGAGCCATTCAGCTAGCTGGCAGGACTGGGTTTGTCCGTTCTCTCAACACTGCAGGCAAGTAACCTGTTCCCTTTTCCTCCATCTGCCGCATCCATTTCAAGTTGGATAGGCAGAGGAACAGTGACCATCCCTCTAAAAATGAGTGCCACCCCCTCGATCTGTAGATAGCCATTTGAGTCCTATTCTGTAATATTATACTTCTAATAATGCACTTCCCTGCACAGCATGGCAGTTACAAAAATTATAACAGGACCTACAGCATCATAAACTCAGGTAGAGTTACCATGGGCCAGGAGACCAGCTACCGACCAGATGGCCCATTAAATGCTTGCCTGTGTCAGCCCAGGAAAAAAAAGTCAGCTTAATCATCTGAGCCCCCAAACTGTAGTGAATGGTGGGGCCCCATCATCACCATCTTTAGACGAATATGTTTATTAGCTTTCATATCTACTCTTGGCACCATCTGCATTCTCACCTTTTTTTGACATGCCAAGAAATTCTCTTTGAAATGCTTGCATTTGGTCACTTCTCTATCTTCAGAATATATTGTTATGTGTGCATGTGCACACAGCATGCTTGCATATGTATGTATATTTGTATGTGTGGGCATGAGAACTCAGCCTAGCATTTGTCTCGGTTGAGTTAATTGTGTTTCAGGGTCATATATGGCTCCCACAAGGACTTCCTTTCAATCTCTGCATTTATTTTCTTAGTGCTGGAAAGAAAATCTATTCCATTTTTCTCCCTAATGTATGGCTGTGCTGAAAGATTACTGAGTTCCTGGGTTTGGCTTAATTTTCTAACTGATTGTGAAGAGCAGGATGAGTTTGTAAACAGTAGATCTTCCTCTGCAGTGAGGGCTTAGCTTAGATGTCATAGCTGATTTTGGGGGTTGGCATATTTCACAGAATGCGACTGTTACAGAAAATGGGGCTATTAGCTTTGCAGGTGTTCCCTGCAGAGACAACTCTGGGAGCAGGTACTTAGCTCCATAGGTTCTGTCAATGTGGCATCTCTGCTCATGAAGCATCAGATGCCTGATGAGACATCTTGGCCCATCCTAACCTCCCAGATCCACTATACATCTCAATTCCTGTTCACTTTCACAGTGGCTGTGCTATTGCTTTTGGTTCCTACCCAGCTGCTATGGGGCGTCTATAGATTTTTTGGCTGAGGCTGGATGTCATGTAACTAGTTGAAGTCACAGGGTCCTCAACGGGTGATCAGCAGAAATAGCAAAATTCAAAAAACAGCTACCCTGCAGACACCTACAATTAGAAGTGTGACTCTCAGAGCCAGGCCAAGAATCAGGTGGAATGATTTATAACACTCTAATTCATAAATAAGATCGTCACCCTTCTTTTACCCTCTCTGCCTCCCATTCCTTATCAATGCATTTTGTAGCATGAGTAAAAAAGTCCAAGACCTGAGGAATGACTGGGACATTAATTAAAGATGACTCGTCTAATAAGGTACATACCACTGCAGAACTTAATTTCTACCTTTGTTGGATGGCTTAACTGACAGTTTGAGAAACACTGCTGTAATGAGTACCATAGCCAGAGGCTTCTCCAGAACTCATTTCCCACCTTTGCCTATTATGTTCCCCTTCCTTCCTCTTCCCTCCCTTAATGGAGGAAAAAAGAAATTCCCCAAGTTCTTTTCTGTGCATTTCTAGCAACTACAAGGTGGGAGTGGCTTAGTAAAGAGTCTAATTTCATTCAAAATTACTCATTTTATGGTGACAACCAAGTATTTTGCATTTTGACGTTGAAAAGTGAGGGACCCAGTAACCAGGTACAGTAGAAAATGGCCTAAAAATTAAAGAATTGCAGGATATGAATTCAAATATTGTATACTTATTACCTATATGAACTAAGGCAAGTCACATAAACTTGAATCAAGTAAGGGTTTGACTTCTAAGATCCTTTCTAGCTTTAGAAATATGAACCTATCATTATATGGCTGGAGCATGTGTCTAGATTCCTAGAGTAGATATCTACCAATGAATTATTAGCAAGCACTGAGTAAGCACCAACTGTGTGCCAACTACTGTGCTAGGTGCTAGGGGTACAGAGCTACTACTGAAACAATTCATACTTTTGAAAAGCTTACATTTTATCTGAGGAGACAACACATGGATTTATAGACATATACCTAAAAGATATCTAACAGGATGTGCATAGCACTGCCCTGTCTATTTCTAGCTGATCATATGTGTCAGTTCAGCATCTGAGTGCTTTGGGATTCTGGCTGATTCTCACTGGCCATATCTATTCAACACTGATGGATTTGAGTGCTTTGGGGAAGAAACAATTTCTTTATCGTCTACTGAGCATCAAGAAGGCCTGATGCCTCCACAGACCTTTAAAAGTGAATGATTTTGCTCCTGTCTCTCTTCTTTCAACCCTCCAGGTGGCAACATGTAATTCTGGGACTTTCCATGAAGGGTGACTCTTTTCCTACCTGACAGAAAAGTCAACTGCTGCCAAGTGGTTGCTAGAACAGGGGCATTCAGTTAGGTGAGCTTGAGCCTGGGCCTCTAGCTATTATTTCTACTTTGTGTTTGTTTACCTTATCCTAGGTGACTGAAAATTGATTTCAAGATGGGTGAATCAAGGTTTAGAAGTATCCTTATGAGTCTGAGTGGTTCACAGGTGTTGGATTCTCATTTGGAATCAGCTGCATCCTGGAAAGAGTCTCTGCAAACTTTTCCAATTATATTAGTGATGACCCTGGCCTGCCTGTTTAGAAGATAGCTATCATGAGGAGGACAGTGCAAAACCAAGGTGAAATGTAAAAGCCTATTTTGTGTTTTGATGCCTTGTGTTTTGATGGTTTTAAGTTGACTCTGACAGGTGAGTTTTTGTCTTACCTCACTTCCATGATACTTCCTAGACTACTCCGTGCTATGCTGCTGTATACATAACCCTTTCTTTCCAACTCCCATTTATGTATTGTCCTCTTACATAATATAAGCTCTCAGGGAGTTGGGACTGTCTTGCTCCTATTTTTATCCCCAGTGCTTAACCTATCACAATGCCAGGAACATAGCAAACATTTAATAAGCAGTCTCTATTCTCTCTCTCTCTGTCTCCTCTGTCTCTGTGTCTCTGTCTCTATCTCTGTTTTTGTCTCTTTGTCTCTATCTGTTTGTCTGTCTCTCTTTCTCCCTCCCTCTCTCCCTCTTGCATAAATCTATCTATTTTTATCTTATGGCAGAATATAATGTTATTACAGCTAATTATTTAGCTGAAGCATTTTTTCTGTCACTGGTCACTTGTGGAAAATCCATTATATCAAGATAACATTGTGTGTATAGGAAGTAAGCACCTCTCCAAAATCTGATTTGCATTGTGCATTTGGTATCTTTCTACTTCCTACTCTGATGAGACAGAACAAAACACCAAATTTAAGCATTAAAAATAATTTTCTCTGTGATACTGGGATAACAAGGGTTTGATGAATCAAAGAGCATGAAAAAATTATCTGATCCTTTTTCTTGCACTTAATAGTATATTATTTTTTCCAATTATATGTAAAGATAATTGTCAACATTCATTTTTGTAAGATATTGAGTTATAAATGTTGCTTTCTCCTTCCCTCCCCTCTTCCCTCCCCAAGACAGCAAGCAATTTGATCTAGGTTATATGTGTACGATCATTATTTCCACATTAGTCATGTTGTAAAAGAAGAATCAGAACAAAAGAGGAAAACCATGAGAAAGAAAAAAAAAGTGAAAACAGTATGCTTTGATCTTCATTGAGACTCCATAGCTCTTTCTCTGGATGTGGATAGTATTTTCCATTGTGAGTCTTTTGGGATTGTTTTAGATCATTGTATTGCTGAGAAGGGATTAGTTTATTAAAGCTGGTCATTGCACAGTACTGGTGTTACTGTGTACAATGTTCTCCTGGTTATGTTCACTTCCAGCATCAGTTCATGTAAGTTTTTCTAGTTTTTTTCCCCTGAAATCTGTGTGCTCATCATTTCTTATGAAACAATAGTACTCCATTACATTCATATGCCACAACTTGTTCAGCCATTCCCCAATTGATGGGCATCCCCTCAACTGTCAATTATTTGTCATCACAAAAAGAGCTGCTATAAATATTCTTGTACATGTGGGTCCTTTCCCCCTTTTTATGATCTCTTTGGTATATAGATATATAGATATAGATATATAGATATAGATATTCCACTAGTAGTGGAATTGCTGGATCAAAGAGTATGCACAATTTTATAGCCCTTTGGGCATAGTTCCAAATTGCTCTCCAGAATTGTTAGATCAGTTCACAACTCCACTAACAATGCATTAGTGCTCCAATTTTCTCATATCTTCTCCAGCATTTATTATTTTCCTATTTGTTACATTAGTCAATCTGAGAGTTGTGGGGTGTTTCCTCAGACTTGTTTTAATTTGCATTTCTCTAATCAATCGTGATATAAAGCATTTTTTTCATATGGCTATAGATAGCTTAATTTTTTTTTCCCTCTAAATACTGTCTGTTCATGTCCTTTGGCCTTTTATCAATTGGGGAGTGACTTGTATTATTATAAATTTGACTCAGTTTTCTATATATTTGGGAAATGAAGTCTTTTTCACAGACACTTGCTGTAAAGATTGTTTCCCAGCTTTCTACTTTCCCTCTAATCTTAATTGCATTAGTTTTGTTTCTGCAAAAAAATTTAATGTAATGCAATCAAAATTATTCACTTTGCATTTCATAATGTTTTCTCTCTCTTATTTGGTCATAAATTCTTACCTTCTCCATGACAGGTAAACTATTTCTTGCCTTCTTTATTTGCTTATAATATCACTCTTTATATCTAAATTGTGTACCCATTTTGACTTTTTCTTGGTATATGGTGTAAGATGTTGGTCTATGCCTAGTTTTTGTTATACTATTTTCCAGTTTTCCTAAAAATCTTTGTAAAATACTGAGTTCTTATCCCAAAAGCTGGAGTCTTTGGATTTATCAAACAGATTATTATAGCCATTGACTCCTGTGGATTCTGTGCCCATTCTAACCTATCCCACTGATTTACAACTCTGTTTCTTAGCCAGAACCAAAATAATTTTGATTATTGCTGTTTTGTAATATAGTTTTAGATCTGGTACACCTAGGTGTTACTTCCTTTGCTTTTTTTATTAATACCCTTGTTACTCTTGACCTTATGTTTTTCCAGATGAATTTTATTTTTTCTAGATATATCAAATAATTTTTGGGTATTTTGATTGGTATGGAATTGAATAAGTAAATTGATTTAGTCAGAATTATAATTTGTATTATATTAATTCAGCCTATCCATGAGGATTTGATATTTTCCTAGTTGTTTAGATCAGACTTTATTTAAGTGAAAAGTGTTTTGTAATTGTGTTCATGTAGTTCTTGGGTTTGTCTTGGCAGGTAGATTCCAAAATATTTTATATTCTCTACAGCTGTTATAGATGGAATTTGTCTTTCTATCTTTTGCTGCTGGGCTTTGTTGGTAATATAGAGAAATGCTGATAATTATGTGAGTTTATTATATATTCTGCAACTCTGTTAAAGCTGTTATTTGTTTAAAGTAGTTTCAAAGTTTATTCTCTATGCCATCATATCATCTGTAAAGAATGATAGCTTTATTGGTGGCTAGGTGGCACAGTGAATAGAGTACTAGCCCTGGAGTCATAGAAGACCTGAGTTCAAATCTGGCCTTAACACTTAACACTTACTAGTCTTGTGACCTTGGGCAAGTCACTTAACCCCAATTACCCCTACAAAGAAACAAAGAAGAATGATAGCTTTTTTCTACTCTGGTGAACACCAAATGGCGGACATGCTGGTGCTGCAGGAGGTGCATGTGGCCCTGGCGTCAGAGGCCGGGGAGGCTTCCGAGGTGGCTTCAGCAGTGGGGGCTGAGGTCGAGGCCGGGGACACGGTCAAGGTCATGGCCTTGGCCGCAGGGCCCGGGGAGGAAAGGCCGAAGACAAGGAGTGGGTTCCTGTCACTAAACTGGGCCGGCTAGTCAAGGGCATGAAGATCAAGTCCTTGGAAGAGATCTATCTTTTCTCGCTTCCTATCAAGGAGTCTGAGATCAGAGATTTCTTCCTGGGATCTTCATTGAAAGATAAGGCTTTGAATATCATGCCTGTTCAGAAACAAACTAGAGCTGGATAACGTACCAGGTTCAAGGCTTTTGTGGCCATGGGTGACTACAATGGCCATGTTGGTCTGGGTGTCAAGTGCTCCAAGGAAGTGGCCACAGCTATTTGTGGTGCTATCATTCTGGCCAAGCTGTCCATCATTCCTGTGAGACATGGCTACTGGGGGAACAAAACTGGCAAGCCTCATACAGTACCCTGCAAAGTCACGGGGCAATGTGGGTAGGTTCTGGTGTGCCTGATCCCTGCCCCTAGAGGAACTGGCATTGTCTCAGCTCCTGTGCCTAAAAAGCTCCTGATGATGGCTGGGATTGATGACTGCTGCACTTCTGCAAGAGGCTGTACTGCCACTCTGGGCAACTTTGCTAAAGCTACCTTTGATGCCATCTCCAAAACATACAGCTATCTAACCCCAGACCTGTGGAAGGAGACTGTGTTCACTAAGTCTCCTTATCAGGAATTCACCGACCATCTTGTGAAGATTCAAACTCAAGTGTCTGTCCAGAGGACCCAGGCAGCTGCTGTGGCAACCACAAAGATGTTTTTTTTTTAAACAAATGCTTTATTAACTTCTGTTTTACATCATTCATTTCCACCAGATTTTGAGTTACAATCGTTTTCCCCCCATTATTCCCCTACCCAACCTCCCAGAACAGTAATCCCACAAGATATCGCTTCCTCCAATCTGCTCTCTCCCATACCTTCTCCCGTACCCCCATCGACTTTTCCATTAGAGGAAGGTGAGTCTTTGCATCCCAATGCCTACACATCTTATCTCCCTATTACAAGCAAAAGAGTATTAATAATAGTATTTATATATATTTGAAACATTTAATGTTACAACCTCAAATTTCAGATCCATTTCCTTCCTCCCTTGTCACCCATTCCCTCTGGGGAGATAAGTAATTCAGTATATGTTGTACATGTCTAACTATGCAAAACATTATCATAGTAGATATATTGTACAAGGCTGCTTATTATTCCCTCCCACTCATCCCACCCCCCACCTGGTCCATTCCCTACATGATCCTGTCCCTCTTTTATAGTGGGTACTTCCAACCTCCCCTCACCCCAAGGATGCCCTCCCATCCATCATCCCTCCTCCCATCCCCCTTGCCCCTATCCTGCTGCAGGTTGAGATATCCCATTTACTATGTATGTCATTTTCTCCCTGAGCCAAATTCAGTTTGAATGTGGTTTTGCCTTTTTAGCCTTCCTTATTCTCCCCTTCTTTTGCAACCACTTCCCCTTGCTTCTTCTACATGGGATAGTTTACACTACCCTGTCTCTCCCCATCTCCTCTTGCCACTTTCCTCTCTTACCTCATAATTTCATCCCTTGAGTATTCTCCCTTCCCAACAAATTCAACTTATGCCCTCTATCCATATATAACTATAACCATATACACACACATTCACATATGTATTCATATGACCACACCCCCTTCTTCCATTATTTTCATAGTGAGAAAGATATCATCAGTCACAGTTATTGCTTTTCCATATAGGAATGTAAATAGTTCAACTTTGATAAGTTCCTTTTGATTTCTTTTCCCTGATTACCTTCTCAGGCATCTCTTGCTTCTTGTGTCTGGATGTCAAATTTTCTATTCAATTCTGGTTTTTTCCTCAAGAATGCTTGAAAGTCCTCTATTCCACTGAATGACCATATTTTCCCCTGAAACAAAATACTCAGTTTTGCTGGGTAGGTGACCCTTGGGTTCATTCCCAGTTCTTTTGCCCTCTGGAATATCATATTCCATGCCCTTCGATCCCTCAGTGTAGAAGCCACCAGGTCCTGGGCTATTCTGATTGTGTTTCCACAATATTGAAATTGTTTCTTCCTGGCTGCTTGAAGTATTTTCTCCTTGATCTGGGGATTCTGGAACCTGGCTATAATATTCCTGGGAGTTTTCTTTTTGGGGTCTTTTTCAGGAGGTGATTGGTGGATTCTTTCAACCTCTATTTTGCCCTCTGGATCTAAAACATCAGGGCAGTTTTCCTTGAGAATTTCTTGAAGGGTGATTTCTAGGTCCTTTCCTTGATCATGGCTTTCAGGTAGTCCAATAATTTTTAAATTGTCTCTCCTGGATCTATTCTCCAGGTCAGTGGTTTTTCCCATGAGATATTTCACATTGCCTTCTAATATTTCATTTGTTTGGATCTGCTTAACAGCATCTTGATTTCTCATAAAGTCATTAGCTTCCATTTGCTCCAGTCTAACTCTGAAGGAATGAATCTCCTCAGTGAACTTTTGAGATTCTTTTTCCATCAGGCAAATTCGACTTTTTAAGGCATTCTTCTCCTCATTGCCCTTTTGGGCCTCCTTTGCCATTTGAGTTAGTCTATTTTTTAAGGTGTTGTTTTCCTCAGTCAGGCTGTTGACCCTCATTTCATACTTTTCCTGCATCCTTCTCATTTCTCTTTCCAATTTTTCATCCACTTCTCTTATTTGATTTTTAAAGTCCTTCTTAAGGTCCTCTATGGCCTGCAACCCGCTCATGTTTTCCCCTGGGGCTTTTGGAGCAGGACTTCTGACCTCACAGTCCTTTTCCTGCTCTATGCCCCAAAATAGGAGTCTAGGGTTGCATTTTTCTGTTTCCTTTGCCTTGGCATGTTGCTACTTAATTACTTGACTTTTGGGCTTGTTGCCACACTATGGCTTTAAGGCCAGATAGAGGAATTTTCGTCCCGAACGTGTGGGGGGCAACTTCCGTTTCTGGCAAGCTGTAAACCCACCCACAACTTCCACCCTAGATCACAATCCAGATCCAGGGAGGTTAAAGCAAGAGCGATTACCCCCCAAGACTGATCGCTGGATCTCCCTACAAATTTGCAGGCTGGGAGCTGGAGCTGCCTCTGAAAACTACAAAATGGCATTTGTCCCCAGTGGCTTCTAGCCCCCAGGGGAGGGAGCCGACGCATTCCCTAATACCAGTCCCAAAGTCCATAGGACACTAACCTCTTACTTTGTCCCTGGCAAGTCTATGTTGATAATTCTGGAGTCGCCACAGCTCCTGGTGTTCTGGGGTTCCTCCAGCTGGCTGCTGGCCCTGCCGCCCTGGGGCTAAAACCTCGGCTCATGCGGACCTGGGCTCGGCTCCGCTCTGCTCCTGCGCTCTGCGAGCTGCACGCTGCCAGGTCCCATACCACTGAGCTGGTCCTTCCTGCAGGGCTCCTGGGCTGTCCTCAGTGGGAGTTTAGCTTCTCTGTGTCGTTCTGTGGGTGCTGGGACTCCAGAAGTTGTTCAGAGTCCCCTTTTACATCATTTGGGGGGAATGTGGGGGCAGAGTGGTTTGGATGAGCTGTTTCTACTCTGCCATCTTGGCTCCGCCTCCCCGATGTTTTTTTTTGGTAAACAAATAAATTGAACTATGCCTGATAAGACACACACACACACACACACACACACACACACACACACACACACACACACACAAAATTCTAATTCCTTCAATTTATTGTTTTTCTTTTATTGCTAAAGGTAATGTTTCTAATACCATATTGAAAAACATTGATGATGTTTCACCCCTGATCTTATTGGGAAGATTTCTAGCTTATCCTCATTATATATAAAGCCTACTGATGGTTTTAAATAGAGGCTACTTAACATTTTAAAGAAAACTCCATTTATTCCTATGCTCTCTAGTGGTTTTAATAGGAATGGGTGATGTACTTTGTCAAAAGCTTTTTCTACATCTATTGAGATGATCATATGATTTTTCATAGTTTTTTATTGATATGATAAATTACACTGATAGTTTTCCTAATATTGAACCAGCCCTGCATTCCTGGTGTAAATCCCACCTAGTCATAGTGTATTACCCTTGTGATAAATTGCTATAATCTCTTTGCTCAAATTTTAGTTAAGTTCTTTGCATCAATATTCACTAGAGAACTTAGTCTAAAATTTTCTTTCTTTTTTTTGGTTTTTCTTGGTTTAGGTATCAGCACCATATTTGTGTCATAAAAGGAATTTGGAAGCGTTTCTTTGCCTATTTCCAAATAATTTAGATAGTATTGGAATGAATTGTTCTTTAAATGTTTGGTAGAATAGACTTGTAAACACATCTGGCCCTGGATATTTTTTCATAGAATGTTCATTGATGGATCACTCAATTTCTTTTTCTCAAATGGGACTAAGTATTTTATTTCCTCTTCTTTAAATCTAGGTAATTTATATTTTTATAACTAGTCTTTCATTTCACTTAGATTGTTAGATTTCTTGGCATACTGCTGGGCAAAAGAACTCCTAATTATTATTTTAATTATCTCTTCATTGGTGATAAATTCACCCTTTTCATTTCTGATACTGGTAATTTGGTTTTTGTTTTTCTTTTAAATAATCAAATTAGGCAAAGGTTTATCATTTTTATTGTTGTTGTTGCTATTTCAAAAACCTAGCTCTTAGTTTGCTTTCAAGAGTTCACTAGGTTTTTTTTTTTTTACTTTCAATTTTATTAATCTCTCCTTTAATTTTCAGAATTTTTAATTTGGTATATAATTGGGGATATTTAATTCATTCTTTTTCTAACTTGTTTTAGTTGCACACATAATTTATTGATCTGTTCTTTCTTTATTTTATTCATATAAGCATTTAGAGATTTAAAATTTCCCCTAAGAGCTGTTTTGACTATATCTCATAAGTTTTGTTCTGTTGTTTCATTATTGTTATTCTCTTTGATGAAACTATTGTTTCTAGGATTTGTTGTTTGACCCAGTCGTTCTTTAAAATTGGAGTATTTGGTTTCCAATTAAGTTTTAGTCTACCTTTCCATGGCCCTTTATTGCATGTAATTTTATTGCATCATGAACTGAAAAGGATGCATTTAATATTTCTGCCTTTCTGCATTCAATTGTGATGTTTTTAATGACCAAATACATAATCATTTTTTGTGTAAATGCTATGTAACACTGAGAAAAGGGCATATTCCTTTCTATCCCTATGCAATTTTTCCAGAGGTCTACCATATTTAACTTTTCTAAAATTATATTTGCTTCCTTAACTTCTTTCTTGTTTATTTTGTGATTAGACTTATCTAGTTCTTACAGAAGGAGATTGAAGTCCCCCAATAGTATAGTTTTGCTGTCTGTTTCTTCCTGTACTTCACTGAACTTCTCCTCTAAGAATCTGGATACTATACCACTTGGTGCGTATATATTTAGTACTGATACTACTGCATTGTCTATGGCACCTTTCAGCAAGATATAGTTTCCTTCCTTATCTCTTTTGATAGAACTATTTTTGCTTTTGCTTTGCCAAAGATCAGGATTGCTACTCTGGTTTTTTTTTTTTTATTTCAACTGAAGCATAATATATTCTGCTCCCATCTTTCATCTGTATTACTCTGTGTGCTGTATTACGCTGTGTGCTGTATTACTCTCTCTGCTTCAAATGTGATTCTTGCAAACAACATATTGTATGATTCTGTTTTTTTTTAATCCACTCTGCTTGTGTTATGGGAGAATTCATCTCATTCACATTCACAGTTATAATTATTAACTGTTTATTTCCCTCCACCCTATTTCTCCCCCTTTTAAACTTTTTTTCTCTCTTTTCACCATATCCTTCCCCGCCAGTGTTTTGCTTCTGACCACCACCTCCCTCAATCTACCCTCCCTTTTGTCAGCACCCCCCTTTCCCCTTTCTTTCCTCATTTATCTTCTATTTCCCTATAGGGTAAGATACATATTTCTACCGAACTAAGTGTTTATGTTATGCCCTCTTTGAGTCAAATCTGATGAGAGTAAGGTTCAAGCAATGCTTACACATTCCCTTCATTCCCTCTACTGTAATAGGTTTTTTATGCCTCTTCATGTAATGTAATTTATGCTGTTCTGCCTCCTCCTTTCCCTTCTCCCAGCACAATCTCTTTTTTCACCCAATAATTTTTTTATATAATCACATCAAAGTCAACTTATACCTACACCCTCTGTCTATGTATGCTCCTTATAACTGCCCTAATAGACATACAATTCTTTTTTATGTTTTTGTTTTTTAAAATTAATTTATTAGTTTAGCTTCAGTTAACAAGATTCAATTCCATAGTTCCTTGATTTTCAAATTTCCTTGACTTCCCTCCCCCCTCCCCACACAACAGCATATAGTCCAGTATATGATCTACAAATGCATTCATATTAGACATTATTCCAATTACAAAGGCAAATTGTACTGGGTGGGATGAAATATGGTGAGGAAGAAATAAAACCAAACAATGAAAAGAAAAAGATCATTTAGTTTGCTTCCATCAGGATTCAGGCTCAGTTCTTTCTAGTTATATCTCTGGATGGTGTTTTTCTCACTTTCTTGAGTCTTTCAGGATTGACTTATATCACTGCATTGCTGAAAAGAGTCCAGTCTGTCATAGCTGGTCATCACAGATATGGTATGTCTGTGATTGTATACAAATTTCTTCTGATTCTACTCTTCTCACTCAGCATCAGTTTGTATAAGTCTCCCCAGGTAATTGTGAAATCAATCACCTCCTTGTTTCTTATAGCACAATAATATTCCATTACATTCATATACAACAATTTGTTTAGCCATTCCCCAATAGATGGGCACCCCCTTAGTTTCCAATTCTTTGCAACCACAAAAAGGGCTGCTAAAAATATTTTTGTACATATGGGTCTTCCTCCCACTTCTATGATCTCTTTGGGATATAACCCTAGAAGTGGTATGGCTGGGTCAAAGGGTATGAAATTATTTATAATCCTTTGGGCATAATTCCAGATTGCTCTCCAGAATGGTTGGATAAGTTCACAACTCCACCAGCAATGTATTAGTGTTCCAATTTGTCCACATCCTTTCCAGCATTTGTCACTTTCTTGTTTTGTCATTTTAGCCAATCTGACTGGAGGGATGTGGTATCTCAGAGTTGTTTTGATTTGCATTTCTCTAATTAATAGTGATTTAGAGCATTTCTTCATATGCTTATAGGTATCTTTAATTTCTTTCTCTGAAAACTGCCTGTTCATATCCTTTGACCATTTATCAATTGGGGAGTGACTTGTATTCATATAGATTTGGCTCAATTCTCTATAAATTTTAGAAATGAGTCCTTTATCAGCGACACAAGTTGTAAAAATTCTTTCCCAATTTCCCACCTCCCTCTTGATCTTGGTTACATTGGCTTTGTTTGTATAGAAGCTTTTCAATTTAATGTAATCAAAATTATCCATTTTGCATTTTATAATGCACTCTAATTCTTGTTTGGTCCTAAAATCTTCCCCTCTCCACAAGTCTGTCAGGTAAACTATTCCTTGCTTTCCCAAATTGCTTACAGTATCATCCTTTACACCTAGATCATGCACCCATTTAGACTTGATTTTGGTATATGGTGTGAGATAGTGATCTATGCCCACTTTCTGCCATACTGTATTCCAGTTTTCCAAGCAGTTTTTGTCAAATAGTGCATTCTTATCCCCAAAACAGGGGTCTTTGGATTTATCAAACAAGAGATTACTATATTCATTATCTGCTGGGTCTCTTGCACCTAATCTATTCCATTGATCCACTACTCTACACCTCTACCAGTACCAAGCAGTTTTGATGACTGCTGGTGCATAATACAGATTAAGATCTGGCATAGCTAGTTCACCTTCTGGGTAGTTAATCCTTGGTTGTAGTCCTAGCTCTCTTGCCCTACGAAATATCAAATTCCAGTCCCTCCGCTCTTTTAATGTAGAAGCTGCTAGGTCCTGTGTGATCCTAACTGTGGTTCCTCGATATTTGAATCGTTTCTTTTTGGCTGCTTGTAGAATTTTTTCTTTAATCTTGTAATTCTGGAATTTGGCTACTATATTTCTTGGAGTTTTCAGTTTGGGATATTTTCAGGAGGAATATACTGAATTCTCTCGATAGCTATTTTATCTTCTGATTCCAGGACCTCAAGATAGTTTTCTTTGACAATCTCTTGGACGATGTTTTCTAGACTGCTTTTTTCACCATGGCTTTCTGGTAGACCAATAATTCTTAAGTTGTCTCTCCTGGATCTGTTCTCTAGGTCAGTTATTTTTCCAGTGAAATATTTTACATTTTCTTCCAAATTTTCAATCGTTTTTTTTTATTAACTCCTGCTGCATCATAGAGTTCTGAGTTTCAGTTTGATTGTATCTAATTTTTAGTGAATTATGGTCTTAAGTTAGTTTTTGAAGTTCCCTTTTTAGGGAGGTATTTTCTCCAATAACTTCACTAATTTTACTTTTTAAGGATTTGTTTTCTTCACTGAGACTTTTTTCTAAGTTGGTCACTGCTTCCCTGATTTGGTCTTTAAAATTTTTCTTAAGCTCCTCCTGGAATGCTATTTGGGCTTGAGACCAGATCATGTTTCCTTCTGTGGTCTCAGGTGTGTGTAGAGAGTCTATATTGTCCTGTGTATTTAGTTGTTCTTCCCCTACATAGTAGGCTCGATTAGATTTTCTTGCCTTCCTCTTCTCCTTTTCAGCTTCCTTCCTTCCCATTGTGACTTCCTGTTTCTTAGTTTCTCAGGCTATGAGTTTAGTGCCTGATCCTTGACTTTGAATACCTCTGGGTGGCTAGTTTATGGCTAAGTCAGGGAAATCAGTGAGGAATGTAGATGTGTAGGTGGGGGTGAGTCTGACCACTTCAGATTTCTGCCTCTATACCCCTGGGCTATAAGTAGGCTTTTGTTGGTGAGGTGTGGTGGAGCTGGTTGTGACCCCTCCCTCTATTCTCTTCAGACTTCTGGCTGTCTCAGTTACACCCCTTCTTGGAGACTCTCAAGCCTGAGGCTATATCCATTAACTTGGGATTTCAATCTGGGTGGGAGACTTATCTTTGGGTTTTCTGCTTCATGAAGGAGGGATGGGAGGATCAGAGCAGCTAGAATTTACTTTGCCATTCCAGCCCCTGTATTATATAGGCAGGCAGTTTCTAAACTTCCAGGCTGTGAGCTGAATGCAGCCTGAGAAGCCACTCTCTCCAGTGGGGGCATACTCTGCTACCTGGCTCCAATGACCCTTCCCATCCCTTTGTGAGATGAAGGTGAGATGACTGCGATTTGTCCTTGTTAAGTCTGCAGGCTGGGGCTTTTTCTCTCTCTGGTGTAGTCTTGCTTGTCTGCTCTTAGGTCTGAGCTGGTCAGACCCCACGCACTCTGCGCTTGACCTGTCAGGACACACTGGGCAACCTCCTGGGCTGGACTCTGCCACTCTCTGTCTTCCAGAGGGCTCCATCACTCTGGAATCCACTCAGATTCACCCTCTGCGACTTAGTGACTGAGGAGCTCAGTGAGGTTACTGCTTCCTTTCCTCCATCTTGGCTCTGCCCCCCAGATATACAATTTTTTTTTTTTTTGCTTTTTGGAGGGCAATTGGGGTTAAGTAACTTGCCCAAGGCCACAGGGCTAGATTTTTATTTGTGTATGCATTAAGTGTCTGAGGCTGGATCCGAACTCAGATCCTTCTGACTCCAGGGCTGACGCTCTACTCACAGCGCCACCTAGCCACCCCTCAGACATACAATTCTTAAGAGTTACAAGTATCATCTTCCCATTTAGGGACACAAACAGTTTATTCTTATTGAATAGCATTTTTTTGCTTTCCTGTTTACCTTTTTTATGCTTCTCTTAAGTCTTGTATTTGAAGATTAAATTTTCTATTCTTTTCTTTTTTTCCAAATGCTTTATTAACTTCTGGTTTACATCATTCATTTCCATAAATTTTGAGTTACAATTTTTCCCCATTTTTCCCCTACCCACCACCCCAGAATAGCAGTCCAACAGGATATCCCTTCATCCAATCTGCTCTTTCCCATCTCTTTTCCCATACCTCCTGTGACTTTTCCAGTAGGGCAGGGTGAATACTCTTGCCCCAAATGCCTGTACATCTTACCTCCCAATTATATGCAAAACAGTATTAATCATAGTGTTTATATATTTTTTAAAATTTTGATTTAAAAGGAAGGTAAGCAACTCAGTTTATACTGTACTTGTGTATCTATACAAAACATTAGCATAGTAGATATATTATAAAAGACTGACTATATTTCCCTGCCTCCTATCCCACCTCCCACCTGGTCCACTCCCCACTTTGGTCTTGTCCCTTTTCAAAAGTGTGTGCTTCCAACACTGCCCCCCCCCAGCTTGCCCTCCCTTCCATTGTCCCCCCTCTCATCCCCTTCTCCCCTACTCTCCTGTAGGCTGTGAAAGCCTATTTAGTATGTATATCATTCTCTCCCTGATCCAAATTCAGTAAGAATAAGGTTTTGCCTTTTTGCCTTCCTGTTCTTCCCCTCCCTTATAACCATTTTCCGTTGCTTTCTTCTATATGAGATAGTTCACCCCATTCTGTCTCTCCTCATCCCCTCACATATTCCTCTCTTACCTCTTAATTTCACCTTTTAAATATCATCCCTTGATATTAAATTCAATCTGTGCCCTCTATCTATGTATACCTGAAAACATATATACACAAATTCACATATGTATTCATATCCCCATATGCCCTTCTTCAACTATTTTCATACTGAGAAAAGTTTCATCAGTTACAGTTATCATTTTCCCTGTAGGTAAATCGTTCAACTCTGATAAGTTCATAATGATTTCTTTTCCCTGTTTACCTTCTCAAGCATCTCTTGCTTCTTGTATCTGAATGTCAAATTTTCTGTTCAACTCTGGTTTTTTCCTCAAGAATGCTTGAAAGTCCTCTATTCCACTGAATGACCATATTTCCCCCTGAAACATGATACTCAGTTTTGTTGGGTAGGTGATTCTTGGTTTTAATCCCAGGTCCTTTGTCCTCTGGAATATCATATGCCAAGCCCTTCAATCCTTCAGTGTAGAAGCTGCCAGATCCTGTGCTATCCTGATTGTGTTTCCACAATATTGAAATTGTTTCTTCTTGGCTGCTTGTAATATTCTCTCCTTGATCTGGGAATTCTGGAACCTGGCTACAATATTCCTAGGAGTTTTCTTTTTAGAATCTTTTTCAGGAGTTGATCTGGTGAATTCTTTCAACCTCTATTTTGCCCTCTGGTTCTAAAACATCAGGGCCTGTAGCCAGTTCGTATTTTCATTTGGGGCTTTTGGTGCAGGATTTCTGACCTTCCAGTCCTCCTCCTGTTCCATGCTTTGATCCTCTTTGCCCCCAAAATAGGTGTCTAATGTTGACTTTTTCTGTTTATTTTGTTTCCTTTGCCTAGGCACGTTGCCACTTAATTATTTGACTTGGGGCTTGTTGCCACAGTAAGATTCTGCCACCAGCCAGGGGATCTTCAGTGCCAAATGCTGGGGTCTTCTCAACTGCCAGAGGTATTAGTTGGGTGGCCTTTGTGAAGTCTCCACACACTCTGGCAAGCTGGTCACACACCCCAAGACCTCCACCCTAGACTGCAATCCAGACCCAAGAAGGGTAAAGCAAGAGCAATTACCCCCCAGTGTGATCACAGGATCTCCCTACAGTTCACAGCCCAGGAGCTGAAGCTGCAACATGACAACATGGCACAAGCTGCAACAGCTCCTTGGCGGCTTCTCTACCCAAGGAGAAAGAGGTCATGTGACCTCCCAACCAGTCCCAAAGTCCATAGGGCACTGACCTCTCACTTTGTCCTAAGTATCTATATGTTGATAATTCTGGAAACACCACAGCTGCTGGTGTTCTGGGGTCCCCCCAGCTGGCTGCTGTTAGGCCCACCCTGGGGGTTAAACCTCAGACTCACCCAGACCTGGGCTCAGCTCCCAGAGTGCTGTGCTGGCTGCCAGGCTGTCCTCAGCAGGAAGTTATCTTCTCTGTGTCATTTTGTGGGTTCTGGAGCTCCAGAGGTCGTTCAGAGTCCTCCTTTTACATAATTTTCAAGTGGTGTATGAAAGAGCTCTGAGGAAGTGCTGTTTGTACTCCTCCATCTTGACCTTACCCCTGTTATTTTCTTTTTAAATTTTTTTTACATAGGTAATTCTTTTTTTTTTTAAATTAATTTATTAGTTTAGTTTCAGTTAACAAGTTTCAATTCCATAGTTCCTTGATTTTCAAATTTCCTTTACTTCCCTCCCCCCTCCCCACACAACAGCATATAGTACAGTATATGATCTACAAATGCATTCATATTAGACATTATTCCAGTTACAAAGGTGTATTGTACTAGGTGGGATGAAAGATGGTGAGGAAGAAATAAAACCAAACAATGAAAAGAAAAAGATCATTTAGTTTGCTTCCATCAGGATTCAGGCTCAGGTTTTTCTAGTTATATCTCTGGAGGGGCATTTCTCACTTTCTTGAGTCTTTCATGATTAACTTATATCACTGCATTGCTGAAAAGAGTCCAGTCTGTCATAGCTGGTCATCACAGATATGGTATGTCTGTGATTGTATACAGATTTCTTCTGATTCTACTCTTCTCACTCAGCATCAGTTTGTATAAGTCTCTCCAGGTAATTATGAAATCCGTCACCTCTTCATTTCTTATAGCACAATAATATTCCATTACATTCATATACCACAACTTGTTTAGCCATTCCCCAATTGATGGGCACCCCTTTAGTTTCCAATTCTTTGCAACCACAAAAAGGGCTGCTAAAAATATTTTTGTACATATGGTTCTTCCTCCCACTTCTATGATCTCTTTGGGATATAACCCTAGGAGTGGTATGGCTGGGTCAAAGGGTATGAAATTATTTATAATCCTTTGGGCATAATTCCAGATTGCTCTCCAGAATGGTTGGATAAGTTCACAACTCCACCAGCAATGTATTAGTGTTCCAATTTGTCCACATCCTCTCCAGCATTTGTCACTTTCTTGTTTTGTCATTTTAGCCAATCTGACTGGAGGGATGTGGTATCTCAGAGTTGTTTTGATTTGCATTTCTCTAATCAATAGTGATTTAGAGCATTTCTTCATATGCTTATAGATATCTTTAATTTCTTTCTCTGAAAATTTCCTGTTCATATCCTTTGACCACTTATCAATTGCGGAATGACTTGTATTCATATAGATTTGGCTCAATTCTCTATAAATTTTAGAGATGAGTTCTTTATCAGAGACACAAGTTGTAAAAATTCTTTCCCAATTTCCCACCTCCCTCTTGATCTTGGTTACATTGGCTTTGTTTGTACAGAAGCTTTTAAAGTTAATGTAATCAAAATTATCCATTTTGCATTTTATAATGCTCTCTAATTCTTGTTTGGTCCTAAAGTCTTCCCCTCTCCACAGATCTGTCAGGTAAACTATTCCTTGCTTTCCCAAATTGCTTACAGTATCATCCTTTACACCTAGATCATGCACCCATTTGGACTTGATTTTAGTATATGGTGTTAGATAATGATCTATGCCCCCTTTCTGCCATACTGTATTCCAGTTTTCCAAGCAGTTTTTGTCAAATAGTGCATTTTTATCCCCAAAACTAGGGTCTTTGGGCTTATCGAACAATAGATTGCTATATTCATTAGCTGCTGGGTTTCCTGCACCTAATCTATTCCATTGATCCACTACTCTACACCTCTGCCAGTACCAAGCAGTTTTGATGACTGATGCTGTATAATACAGATTAAGATCTGGCATAGCTAGTCCACCTTCCCTAGCATTTCTTTTCATTAATTCCCTTGATATTCTAGACCATTTGTTTTTCCAAATAAATTTTGTTATTATTTTGTCTAACTCTACAAAGTAGTTTTTTGGTAAATTGATTGGAATGGCACTAAATATATATTTTAGTTTGGGTAAAATTGTCATTTTTACTATATTAGCTCGACCCAGCCACAAGCAATTGATATTTTTCCAGCTATTTAGATCTGTTTTTATTTGTGTGAGAAGTGTTTTGTAGTTGTGATCATATAGCTTCTGGGTTTGTTTTGGCAAGTAGATTCCCAAATATTTTATAATGTCTACAGTGACTTTAAATGGGATTTCTCTTTCTATCTCGTGTTGTTGAGTTTTATTAGAGATATACAGGAATGCTGAGGATTTATGTGGGTTTATTTTATATCCTGCAACTTTGCCAAATTTATTTATTGTCTCAAGTAGTTTTTTACTTGATTCTCTAGGATTCTCTAAGTATATCATCATATCATCTGCAAAGAGTGGCAGCTTGGTCACTTCTTTGCCTAATTTGATTCCTTTGATTTCTTTTTCTTCTCTAATTGCTACTGCTAATGTTTCTAGTACCAGATTGAATAAGAGGGGTGATAGTGGACACCCTTGTTTCATTCCTGATCTTATTGGAAAGGCTTCTAGTTTATCCCCATTGCATATAATACTTGCTGATGGTTTTAAATAGATGCTAGCAACTATTTTAAGGAAGGCTCCATTTATTCCTATACTTTCTAGTGTTTTTAATAGGAATGGATGTTGTACTTTGTCAAAAGCCTTTTCTGCATCTATTGAGATGATCATGTGGTTTCTGCTAGTTTTATTGTTGATATGCTCAATTATACTGATGGTTTTCCTAATATTAAACCATCCTTGCATTCCTGGAATGAATCCTACCTGATCAGAGTGTATTATTTTTGTGATAAGTTTTTGGAGTCTTTTGGCTAGTATTTTATTTAGAATTTTTGCATCTAAATTCATGAGGGAAATTGGTCTATAATTTTCTTTCTCTGTTTTATCTCTTCCTGATTTAGGAATCAGTACCATATTTGTGTCATAGAAAGAGTTTGGTAGGACTCCTTCTTCACTAATTTTCCCAAATAGTTTGTAGAGTATTGGAATCAATTGTTCTTTAAATGTTTGATAGAATTCACTAGTGAACCCATCTGGCCCTGGAGATTTTTTCCTAGGGAGTTCATTGATGGTTTGTTTGATTTCTTTTTCTGAGATGGGGTTATTTTTGTAATTCACTTCCTCATCATTTAATCTGGGCAATTTGTGATTTTGTAAATATTCATCCATTTCACTAAGATTGTCATATTTATGTGCATACAATTGGGAAAAATAATTCCTCATTATTTTTTTGATTTCCGCTTCATTAGAGGTAGATTCGCCCTTTTTATTTTTGATAGTGATAATTTAGTTTTCTTCTTTCTTTTTTTTATCATATTGACTAAGGGTCTATCAATTTTGTTGATTTTTTCATAAAACCAGCTCTTAGTTTTATTTATTAATTCAATAGTTTTCTTAATTTCAATTTTATTAATCTCTCCTTTGGTTTTCAATATTTCTAATTTAGTACTAAATTGGGGATTTTCAATTTGTTCTTTTTCTAGCTTTTTCAATTGCATGTCCAATTCATTGACCTCCCTTCTCTCTGCTTTAATTAAGTATGCACTCAGGGATATAAAACTTCCCCTGAGAACTGCCTTTAGTGCATCCCACAAATTTTGGTATGTTGTCTCATTATTATCATTCTCTTGAATAAAATTATTGATTGTTTCTATAATTTCTTGTTTGACCCACCAATTTTTTAGGATTAAATTGTTTAATTTCCAATTAGTTTTTAGTCTATCTTTCCCTGGCCCTTTATTGCATATAATTTTTATTGCATCATGATCTGAGAATGATGTGCTTAATATTTCTGCCTTTCTGCACTGGATTGTGAGGTTTTTATGGCCTAGTACATGGTCTATTTTTGAGTATGTACCATGCACTGCTGAGAAGAAAGTAAATTCCTTTTTGTTGCCATTCAGTTTTCTCCAGAGATCCATCATATCTAGTCTCTCTAAGATTCTATTCAGCTCCTTAACTTCTTTCTTGTTTATTTTGAGGTTAGATTTATCGAGTTCAGAGAAGGGAAGATTAAGGTCCCCCACTAGTATAGTTTTGCTGTCTATTTCTTTCTCTAATTCCTTTAACTTCTCCTCTAGGAATTTAGATGCTGTACCACTTGGTGCATATATATTAAGTTGTGATATTGCTTCATTCTCGATGGTGCCTTTTAGTAGGATATAGTTTCCTTCCTTATCTCTTTTAATTAGATCTATTTTTGCTTTTGCTTTATCTGAGATAAGTATTGCTACCCCTGCTTTTTTTACTTTAGCTGAGGCATAATAAATTTTACTCCAACGTTTTACCCTCATCCTATGGGTATCCCTTTGTTTCAAATGTGTTTCTTGTAGACAACATATTGTAGGATTGTGGTTTTTAATCCATTCTGCTATCCACCTCTGTTTTATGGAAGAGTTCATCCCATTCACATTCACAGTAATAATGACTATCTGTCTCTTCCCCTCCATCCTATTCCCTCCCCCTCTTTTTTTTTTGTTTCTTCCTTCTGCCTTCCCCTCCTTGAAGTTTTCCCTTTTGACCACCCCCTCCCTCAGTGTTCCCACCCAGTGATCCCTCTTCTTATCCTACCCTCTCCCCTTATTATTGTTTCCCTCCCTTCTAATCCCCCCCTCTAGTCTCCTCTTTTTCACCCCCCCTTGCCCTTCTGCTTTCTATAGGATGAAGTAAGTTTTTATACTTATCAGAGTGAATTACTCCCCGTTTGATTCCAAACCAATGAGAGTAAATTTCAAACATTGCTCCTCTCCCTCTCTCCTTTTCCTCTATTTAATGAATTTATGTGTCTATTCACATTAAAATCTTAAACTTCACTGATTTAAGTTGATCCCTCTTTGAACCAGAACCAGTGAGAATAGTGTTTAAATGATGTTCCTCTCCCTCTTTCTTTCCCCTCTTCTATAGTGTGTTTTAATGTCCCTTCAGATGGCATATTTTACCTTTTCCTAGCTCATCCTTTCCTTTTTCCCATTACAGTACCTTTGATCCCCTTATTAGTTTAGTTTTGTTTTTTTTTAGGCATCAGGTTAGTGCATTCATACCCACACCCTCTATCTAAGTATAACCCTTTTGAAGGTCATGATAATCATAAATATTTTGAATATTGACAATTATCAGCTCCACATATAGGGATGTGAACATTTTGCTCTTGTTGCATCACAAGCAATGAGCGTGTGTTTGTGGGTGTGGGTGTGTGCGCTTGTGCATGTGTGAGTCTGTTTCTCTTGTTTACCTTTTTATGTCTTTCTTGAGTCTTGTAATTGGAGATCAAATTTTCCATTGAGCTCTGGCTTTTTCATCAGGAACATCTGGAAGTCCCTTATTTCATTAAACGACCATCTCCTTGCCTGGAAGGTTATGCTCAGTTTTGCCGGGTAGTTAATCCTTGGTTGTAGTCCTAGCTCTCTTGCCCTACGAAATATCAAATTCCAGTCTCTCCGCTCTTTTAATGTAGAAGCTGCTAGGTCCTGTGTGATCCTAACTGTGGTTCCTCGTTATTTGAATTGTTTCTTTTTGGCTGCTTGTAGAATTCTTTCTTTAATCTTGTAGTTCTGGAATTTGGCTACTATATTTCTTGGAGTTTTCAGTTTGGGATCTCTCTCAGGAGGAGTCCGGTGAATTCTGTCGATAGTTATTTTATCTTCTGATTCCAGGACCTCAGGACAGTTTTCTTTGACAATCTCTTGGAGGATGTTGTCTAGGCTGATTTTTTCATCATGGCTTTCTGGTAGATCAATAATTCTTAGGTTGTCTCTCCTGGATCTGTTCTCTAGGTCATTTATTTTTCCAGTGAGATATTTTACATTTTCTTGCAATTTTTCAATTGTCTTGTTTTGTTTGATTGACTCTTGCTGCATCATAGAGTTCTGAGCTTCAATTTGATTGTTTCTAATTTTTATCAAATTATGGTCTTCAGTTATTTTTTGAAGTTCCTTTTTTAGGGAGGTATTTTCTCCAATTACTTCACTGAGACGTTTTTCCAAGTTGGTCACTGCCTCCCTGATTTGGTCTTTAAAATTTTTCTTAAGCTCCTCCAGGAATGCTATTTGGCTTTGAGACCACATCATTGTTCCTTGTGTGGTCTCAGGTGTGGGTAGAGAGTCTATATTGTCCTGTGTGTTTTGTTGTTCTTGCCCTGCATAGTATGCTGGAATAGACTTTTTTGCCTTCCCCTTCTCCTTCTCAGCTTCTTTTTTTCCCATTGTGACTTCCTGTTTCTTAGTTTCTCAGGCTATGAGTTTAGGGCCTGATCCTTGACTTTGAATACCTCTGGGTGGCTAGTGTATGGCTAAGTCAGGGAAGTCAATGAGGGATGTAGATGAGTAGGTATGGGTGCATCTGATCACTTCAGATTTCTGCCTCTATACCCCTGGGCTATAAGTATGCTTTTGTTGGTAAGGAGAGGTGGGGCTTGTTGGGACCCCACCCTCTCTTCTCTTCAGACTCCTGGCTGTATCAGTTACACCCCTTCTTCGAGAATCTCAAGCTTGGGGCTATTTCCATTAACTTGGGATTTCAATCTGGGTGGGAGACTTATCTTTGGGTTTTCTGTTTCATGAAGGAGGGATGGGAGGATCAGAGCAGCTAGAATTTACTTTGCCATTCCAGCCCCTGTATTATACAGGCAGGCAGTTTCTAACCTTCCAGGCTGGGGGCCCAATGCAGCCAGAGAAGCCACTCTTTCCACTGAGGGCCCAACTCTCCTACCTGGCTCCAATGATCCTACCTGTCTGAGAGATGACTGTGATTCGTCCTTGGTAAGTCTGCAGGCTGCGACTTTTGCTCTCTCTGGTGTAGTCTGCTTGTCTGCTCTTAGGTCTGAGCTGTGCAGACCCCATGCGCTCTGCGCTTGACCAGTCCGGACACACTGGGCAACCTCCTGGGCTGGACTCTGCCACACTCTGTCTTCCAGTGGGCTCTGTCACTCCAGATTCTGCTCAGATTCACCCTTTGAGCCTTAGTGACCAAGGAGCTCAGCGAGGTTACTGCTTCCTTTCTGCCATCTTGGCTCCTCCCCTGTTATTTTCTTTAGGAAAGTTTTTCTGGTCTCTTCTTTAGGAAAGAAAAAACCTATTTCACTCAATGTCTATCTTTTCCCCTGAAAACTTATACTCAATTTTGCTTAGTAATGAATTCTTGTTTCTAATCCAAATTCCTTTACCTTGGTATTCCAAGAACTTTGATCCTTTAATGTAGAAGCTGCTAAATTCTGTGTAATCCTCACTATGGCTCCTTGACATTTGAATTGTTTCTTTTTGGCTGCTTGCAGTATTTTCTCCTTAAGCTGATAGTTCTGGACTTTGACTAAAATATTCCTTGGAGTTTTCATTTGTGGATCTCTTTGAAGAGGTGATTGGTGTATTCTTACCCCCTGGGTCTAGTATATCAATGCAGTTTTCCTCTATAATTTCTTGAAAGATGCTGTCCAGATTATCTTTCTCTTTCCTTCTCCCTGTCCCTCTCCCTTTGTTCATGGCTTTTAGGTAGTCCAATAATTCTTAAATTATCTCTCCTGGATCTATTTTCTAGGTCAGTTGTTTTTTCCAATGAGGTATTTTATATTTTCTTTTATTTTTCATTCTTCTGATTTTAGTTGACTTATTCTTGTTGTCTCATATCATCATTAGCTTTCACTTGGTCAAGTATAATTTTTAGGAATTATTTTTCTCCATTACCTTTTGTACTGACTTTTCCATTTGGCTAATTCTACTTTTTAAAGAGTTGTTTTCTTTAGTCAATTTTTGTCTATTCTTTTCCAAACTGTTGACTCTCTCTTATCTAACACCCATTTCTTTTCCCAATTTTTCTTCTACTCTTATTTGATTTTTATATCCTTTTTAAGCTGTTCCACAAAGGCTTTTTGAACTTGAGACTAATTCATATTCTACTTTGAGGCTTCACATGTTGAGATTTTGATATTATTGTTCTTTTTTGAGTTTGGTTTTGGTCTTCCCTCTCACCCATGCTTTGTATTGTCAGGACTCTTTCCTGTGTGTATGCATGTGTGCATGCGTGTGTGTGTGTGTGTGTGTGTGTGTGTGTGTATTTTGCTCATTTATTAGTCTATATTGTGACTTTTAAAGTTGAGCTCTGCTCCTGGGGCAAAAGGGGCACTGTCCCAAGCTTCTTGCTCTGGGGAAATGGCCTGGTCACTGGCTTTCCGTGCCAGGGTCTCCAGGCACTGTGCTGAACTGTTCAGTTCCACCTGTTTTCTGGGGCTGGCAGTTTGCCTTATTGCTGGGGCTAGAGGCCTCACAGTTGGCCCACTGTGCCATCAGCCTGCTGAGCCAGGACTGAGGGGCCTCAGTTTCTGAATTGTGCTGTGGCTAAGAGCCTCCTGCCATTCTGCCCAGACACCATCTGTGCTGGCCTATGCTCCCCTTTTACCCAAGGGATACAGACTTTTCCTAAAATCCTTATAAATAATCTTAGCCTGGAACCCATCTTTGTGTGGGTTCTGTCACTCCAGAATCTCTTCAGAGGTTTGATTGAACATTTCTGAGGGAAACTGGGGAGATTTCAGGATGCTCCCTAGCTCCTCTCTGCCATCTTCTGATCCTTTTTGTTCAGAGGGTCAAGACTGAGCATGTCAGGACCACCTTGTGGTCACAGCAGATGAACAAATTAGCAGGTAGGCACTACTGCTCCAGGCAGGCAGGCAACAGGCATTTCTTAAGGATTTACCACGATCCAGGCACTATGTTAAGTGCTACGGATACAAATACAAGGAAAAATAAAAACAGTTCCCGCCCTCAATGAATTTACACTCCAATAAAGGAAGACAACATACAGAGGGCGTTGAAAAGGGGGTAGAGGTTTTTTTTTTTAAGTACCCTAATGGGGGCATGGTGTTGAAGCCCAGAAATTCATAAGTGCCGTTAGGGAGAGAATGAAAGCTACCTGAGTTGGGTTCCTCTCCAAAACACACACACACACACACACACACACACACACACACACACACACACACACATATACATACATATATATATATATATATATATATATATATATATATATATATATATATATATTTCCTCCAACTACCCTAATACTGAGAAAGGTCTCATAAGTTACAAATACCATCTTTCCATGTAGGAATGTAAACAGTTCCCCTCACATTTCTACTTAACTCATGACAGTACAGCTTATATGGTGACTGAAATGACACTTCAGCAATTTAAGGATCTGATTTCAACCATGTGAATGCTTCTTCTACAAATACAGACTATGACCTTCTTCATAATTTTGTGAATGATCTTTTTTAATTACTATGTTTGAAAAAAAAATCATCACCTATTAGGCAGCCCTCTGTTGATGGGCCTTTTTGAAATATTCTTGGCTGGTCCTCAGAAGAGACACATGGACTATACCTGAAGGTCTTCCAGCTTGGAAGGACGGATAAAGGCTCAAAGAATCACAGAATTTCAGAGTTAGTAGGGGCTTCAATGGTTATTAATCTAACCTGACACCCCAAAAGAATCTCTACTATAGCATTCCAAATAAATAATCATCCATTTTTTTTGTTGGAAGACACACATAGAAGGGTCTACCTTTGGAAGGCAGTTCATTGCACCTTTGGACCATTTTGATTATGAGGCAGTTTTGTCTTTATATTAAGCCTAAATTTGTCTCTTTGCTTATCAGTGTCCATCATACAATGTGGAGCCTCAAAATAAAGGTGATACTCCAAATGTGGCTTGACTACTTACAGCACAAAGGCTATAACCTCTAGTTGCAGAGGCAGCTAGGTGATGCCATGGAGAGAGTATTGGGCCTGGAGTCAGGAAAACCTAAGTTCAAATCCAGACATCTGCTAGCTGTATGATCCTGGCCAAGTCACTTAACATGTCTGCCTCAGTTTCTTGAACTATAGAATGGAATAATTACAATGTCTGTTTCCCAAGGTCACTGTGAGGATCAAATATACATAGTGAGATAATATATGTAAAGTGTTTAGCACAGTGCTTGGAATGTAGTAATTTAATGAATGCCATTTCTTTACTTCCTTAACCCTGGAAAATATACCTCTCTCAATGGAACTGAAAGTTATGTGAGGTTTTGTTTGGGTTATGTTTGCCCCATCACCCTTATGACTCTTATTGAGTTTGTAGGCCATTGAAACTTCCAGAACTTTCTTAGAACTCATATATTGCGATTTTAGTCTTTCAGGATTCATGGTCCTCTTGATACCATGATGGAGTATTAAAGGAGGAATTTAATAGAAGAAATTATGCCCAGCTTGAAATCTAACAAGATAATCTGGGAACTCCAAAAGCAAATCCACTGGACTGGATAAAGGTCAAAATCAGTGACATTTCTGGATTGAGTCCAAACCTGAGCTCCAAATCACACTGGACATTAATACAATTGTCCATCTGTCCACATACAGAAATCTGTTATCTCACATGACTTTGTGACTTGGTGCAGTCCAACAAGCCCTGGTTTCACTAGGAACAATCTCTGAAAGCAGCAGTCTACATCTTAGTGTCTGTACCATCAGAGCTATTAAGGATTTTCATCATTTTCATTATGATAATTTAGATGTAAGACTTTTTTTCTATTTTGGCACTTCAGGAACTGGGTTAAGAGGCCATAGAATGGAACTTATTTGAGGCCACTCAATGGGAACTTAATTAGAAAAACATAGGCATTGTATTTGTTGGTAGAGGTATAAGCATGATTTCTAGGAATTTCTTTCCTTTTCTTTCTATCTCCCTACCTGTTTGATAAAGCAATGACTTTAAAGATGGGAACCTTTTTTTTTTTACCTTTAATAATGGGAACTTTTTCACCAAGCATAATCACTGGTCTCTAGGACCTTCTTTGTTTAAAAAAAGAAAAAAAAAACTTTCCCAAAATGACATTTTGTAAGCAACAAAACAGAAGGGAGAGAAAAAGGGCCAGACTCTACATAAAACATCTAACTATTACTAACAGGTTATCATTTGGCTTCTGTTACCTGGGACATACTTAATTGGGACAGCTGTTTTATTGGGCACTCTCTCTGGAAAGTCCATGCAGCTTTATGAAAACAGAGGCAATAAAAATGATGCACAGCTTCTGGTTGTAGGGGATAGCTTTGGCATAGTGGGAGGCAAATTGAGAGTGAGCTTGGTCTACTGAATTGAACACTAACATGGGAATTAAGCCATTCTGGTATTCTGGGAAGTCTCTTTTTAATGCCTAGTATCTTCATCTCCATGAAAACAAAATGGGTTCAGTATTAGTCACTTACCTGCTTTTGGCATTGTTTCAAATAAAAATCCAGTTTATGTTTATTATGTATATATGTATGTAAATATGTGTGTGTAGATCTAAGCATATAGATGGGTATATACATATATATACACACATGCACATATGTATATATATATATATACACATATATACACCTTCGTTGTGATGTGTGTATATATACTTATATGTATATGTGCGCATATATATATATATATATATATATATATATATACATACACACACACACACACACACACACACACACATGCACCTATATGTATATAAGCTAAACCAGGCTGAGGATAACTGTCAGGATTCAAACCTATCAGTAAGTCAGGGGGATGTCTGCCCCTAGCATGTGAAGACTTCCCCTAGCACAATGGACAGATGAAAAGACCAGTGGTCACGAAAGCAGCTGAAACAGGCTCTGGGGAGCTCTTAGAGTTTGCTGAGACATCAAAGATGCCCAAGTTATCCATTGTATCCTGAGCCATTGCCAGTCATCTTGATTTCTGTCTTGCCACCAGACTTCAATGACGATGGAAGAAAGAATGAGAATGATTACTTTGTGCAATTCTATTTCACTTAAATTCAATTCAAGTCAAGCCATCACCCCATGATGTTATTAGTTCTCTTTGAAAATGAAGGATGAATGACAACAATATATGTGCCCACATACACACTTATGTATACTGGTTTCCTTGTTTGGAATGCAAGCATCTTGAAGGTGGAATTATTTCATTCTTTATATTTCAATATCCAGAACCTAGAATAGTGCCTGGAACATGAAAGGCTCTGAATAAATTCTTGTTGATTGATTAGTTGATTTGGTAAATCAGTCCACTTCCCTGGGTCCTTTTCTCTCATTTTCCCAATGATTAAGTCTTCATTGTTTTGTAAGCATAAAGCTCTGAACACTCTTCTCTAGGGATAGTGATCCAGAAGCAAGTTCAGAGGTTAATTAGCTCACTGGACTGGGGGGACAGCTCCCTAACTTTCTCCAGCTGTTGAATCTGTTGTACTCTTAAATATGTTAGGTTACCAGGACTCCAGGGATCTTTTATTCTTGGTATGAATTCCACAGCAAAGTTTAACAGATGAAATTTACAATAGAATCTTGCTCTAGAGGAAGAAAAATTAGTATTTTTAATAAGGATCATTAGTGTCAGCAAAATGAATACAAAGTTGACCTTTAAAGTAAGAAGACCAGGGGCCTAAGATGGCGACCAGCTGTTACTGGCATTTCCTCAAGCTCTGTGAAGAATGGTCTTTGGACAAGACCAAATGGGGCCAAGGCTTGGGTGCTTACCTGCAGAGCAGCTGGCGCAGGCCTTTCAGGGGGGAGAGAAAACCCTGACTGCTGAACCTGAGAGCAGGACTTCATTCAAACTATTGCAAATGCAAATATCCATGCCCAAGAGATACTGGCTTCAGTGGACTGACAGTGGAAGAATGCGGGATTGTCCTAGCTACAGATACCATGGAAGAATTTAAGGAACTGAATAAAGACTTATGAAAAAAAAATTCAGGACAAATTCACCACCAAGAGTCAAGATGAGATGACTAAGGAATAGCCTATGCTTTTGTCCTCCCCTTGTACCTAAGTGTGGAGCCTTGTTATTGCCAAGAATAAAACTGTCCCTCCTTCCAGCTAAAAAAAAAGTAAGGAAACCTGGGTTCAAGTTCTTCCTTTGAGTTTCCTTGTCTGTGAAAACCTGAGGTAGTTACTCAACTTCTCAGTGCTCCAAGCAACTAAGACAAGAGTAAAGAAGGTACCAGGCTGCACTGGTAGGGGGTTTTTCACCAGTGAAATCCCTGTACAGAAGAAATGATCCACCCACTTCTTATCTCTAGCCACTAAAATAGAGACTACAGAGGAATCCTTCACTTAGTAATGAACATACCAGTCTAGTGTAAGTCAAAGTAACTTGGGCTCTCAGACGAATCCTTAGCTCAACAATATACAGATCTACCAATAATGAGTTATGTATAGTTATATATAACAAAATTATAGTCCTTAATAATTATGTTAAACATATACAGCATATATTTATTCTTCTAAAGAAGATGGAACTGGATTATCTGTCCTAGGCCTGATTGATGAGCATTTCTGGATTGCATTCATGTGAAGTTTGCTGAAACAGACAGTCAGTGACAAACAGAAATTGAGCTAGGTACAGAAGGAAGGAGAGGGAGAGAGAGAGAGAGAGAGAGAGAGAGAGAGAGAGAGAGAGAGAGAGAGAGAGAGAGAGAGAGAGAGAACAGAAGAGAAGGGAAGAGAAGGGAAGAGAAGAGGAAAGAAAGAGAAGAAAGGAGAAGAGAAAGAAAAGGGGAGGGAGAAAGAGAAGAGACAGAGAGAAAAAAAGGAGAAGGAGAGAAAGATGCAAAATAAGCTAGACTTCTGTTGCTGCTATTTGTTTCAGCTCCAGATCAGCAAGCAAAGCTAGGAAGGAGACCCACAGTCCTCCTGGGACATCAAAGCAGAAAGAAGAAAAGTAGGATCTGAGCCACCAGGCTCTTGTTATCTCAACAACCCAGAGACTGGAGCTGTAATACAGGAGAAGACTAGTGTGCTTTTGCTCCTTTCACAGCTACCAAACAGTAGAGTGATAAGAGGGAAGTTCAAGCATTAAAGGTCCAGAAATTCCGACGACTACTCCTGATCTTACTAGGGCCTATGCTCAGGTATGTTTGATCTGGGTTCCACCTCCTCAGAGATGACTATGGGCGAGAGTCTGATCTCCACTGAGTAAACAGAGGTGCCCTTTTTCTCAAAGGGCACGTGTTTGAATTGTGAGAATCCTGACCTATGTGTAAGGTGTCTTCATTCTAAGGCCCATTGTATAACGTGTTTGTCCTGCTAAAAGAAAAGAAGGAAACATGCATTTCTGTACCAGTCACTGCGTGTACCATGTACATTATAGAAGTCATCTCACTTGATCTTTGTGACAACCTTGGGAGCTTTTACAGTTGGGGAAACTGAGGCAGACAAGAGGTTAAATGATATGTCGAGGATTACATAGCTAGTGAGTGTCTGAGACTGACCTCAAGCCCGGTGCTCTGTCCACTGAATAACCTTGCTACCAGGGGAATTGGCCTGCCAGTTTAGGGAATTGTTAGGCTCTTCTACAGCCTTCATTACCATTCAAAGAACCAGAAGATATCAGTTGTTGATTAAGACATTGCAAAGGCTGATGGAAGAGAGGATACACCTGACACAGCTGGTACAATTTAGACAAGTGGTGTTGGATTGGATCTGACTACAGCTTCATCACCACTTTGTTCCCCAATGGAACAATGAGTCACACAAACACCTCATGAGAAAGGAAAACTTAAGATGATAATAACAACAAAGAATAACTAGTGTTTATGTAGCCCTTCAAGATTTGTAAAGTGCTTTACCAATATTGTCTAATTTAATCCTCACAACAGTCCTGTTAGGTAGGTGCTACTATCATTCTCATTTTACAGATGAGGAAACTGAGGAACACAGAAGTTAAGTAACATGCCCAAGACTATGCGGTAAGTAGTAAGTGTCTGAGGTCAGATTTGAACTTCGCTCTTCTTGACTGTAGGCTCAGTATTCTATGCACTGTACCACCTACCTGCCTCCATGCATCACGCTGATGCCAGAAAGGAAGTAGGCTCAAGGACAAAAGTCACAAGTGTTATTGTGCACCACACAGGCCCTTTTTGGGGTGTCTTTATTTTACATGTACTACAGACCTAATATTTTTTACTGTTTTAAATTTTAAAAAATATACATATTATATTTTGTTTTATATTTTCTATAATTCCCCCTGCATCTCCTCCTCTCCTATCATCCCAGAGAGCCATGCCTCATAAGAAAGATTTTTTAAAAGAGGAGGTAGGAAAAAAACACCAACCAACAAATGAAAAACATCTGGTGATCTCTGAAACCTCCTGGTCCTGTTGACCTCCATCTCTGCCAGGGTGGGACAGGGGAGGGGAAGATTTCTTTTCATATCTCTTTTCTAGCTGACTGATTTTCATGATACTATCCACTGGTTTTCACCAGACACCCTCATTCTATCATGTTCTCTTACATTCGAATGCTGGCCAGTTTCTACCCCGACTTAATCACATTTCCTGGCCATCTTCCTCTTTCTTGACAGGACTCTTAAGATGCCTCACAGGGTTCTTTGGACATAACACTGGATCTTTAACCCAAGGACCTAGACAATCCCACCTCTGTCATTACCTGTGCAACCTTGTAGTTCTTATGGGGTGTAGCTATCACTCTGATCAGTTCCCTATTATCAGAAGGGAATACTGATGACTTTTGGTAGGGTTTTTCTGAAGTTCCTCCCAAATTTTCAATTTAATGGTACTATAGTACTTGGTCAGGTTGCTTAACCTCTCTGGACCTCAGTTTCCTCATCTGTACAACAAGGGGCTTAGACAAGTGGCTTAGACTAGATAGCCATTAAGGCCCATTCAAGCCTAGATCTATGACCTTATGAACTGATTTTCAGTCAGTAGGTACCCACAGCAGAAAGGCTTAGGGAGATCTCTGCCATGCTGTGTAAAGTAGACACCACAGTTTATCCTTCTGCCTTTCCACCACTTCAATTCCAATTTGACCTCCAAAGGTCAAATAAGGTCTTTATAATTTAACATTCTATGAGCCTATGCTTCAATCCTATCATTCCACATTAAAGACTTTGTGATTAGTTTATAAAATACTATGTGATCTCTAGTAGAAGATTAAACTAGAATTAAAACCATTTTACCAAGACCTTTAGATGATGCTAGATGGTGTTTCCCAAATGCCAAAGCCTGAATTTCATTCAAAGAAGTATGGACAAGACTCTTAACATAAATGTCATGTAGTAGACCAAGAGTCAGGAACTTTTAATCTTATTCTTAGCCATATTCAAATATCTCAGAGACTGCTACATGGAAGACACGTTTGACTTGTTGTTCTTGGTCCAGAGGGAAGTAATAGGAAAAATGGGTAGAAATTGTAGGATAGCAAATATTAGCCTAATTGTCTAATAATTAAGATTACCTAAAACTGGAAATGGTCTGCCTGAGAGGTCCAGAGATGAAGTTAGCTTAGGGGAGATGGGGCTTTGTTCTAAAATGATGACATGGAGAAGGCAGGGAAAGGGGTTCTTTACCCCCTTTGGATACTATCACCAGTAGTGCATTGGTACGGTGCCCTTTTCTCTGGGGACACAATTTTCTTCCAAAACCCTAAGGTAGGGATAGCTGGACTTTCTGGGAGACAACCCTCTCCAGGATGTCATCCTACCCTTGGTCAAGCTGTCCCTTGTATCACTAATATATTACACTTTTCCTTCACTGAATTTGCCCCATGTATAATTATGGCAATGATAATTTCCTATTATCAGAAGGGAAGGATAGATAATAATTTGTTGGACATGTTGTAGCCAAGATTGATGATTTCTGGTAGAGTTTGGACTAAGTGACTATCAAGGTTCCTTTCAAATTTTCAGTTTGATTCTACTATGAATAAAGAAGGCTAGTCAAAGGTTGTTTAAATGGAATTTAGTTTTTTAATTCTGATAATCCAAGTAGAAGCTTCCGGAATTATTTTCAAAAGAGATCAAAGAGTCTAGTCACACCTTTATTTTTAAATACTGAAAATTATATTCATCAGCTTACTCACCTACTTTACTCATAAAACTTGGCTCCAAAAATTTTGGGCCAGTTAAAACATTCAAATCTACACTCAAAGGACAAAAACTCATTAATGATCTTTGGTAGTCTCTTTTAAAAGTACATTGTAGTCTCTTACTACTAATAAGTCTTTGAAAGAGTACTTCCAAAGTTGTTTTCAGCAAGGGAAGCATTTTTGGAATATGTGTGCAGCTTATATGTGTATTTTTGGAATATGTGTGTAGCATAGGTGACTATTTAGAAAGGGATAGGACACAGTATAAAAAATTTAAAGCTGCGGGGTGGAGCCAAGATGGTGGAAAGGAAGCAGTAGGAAGATCTCCTTGGTCACTAAGTCCCAAAGGGTGAATCTGAGTGGATTCTGGAGTGATGGAGCCCTCTGGAAGACAGAGAGTGGCAGAGTCCAGCCCAGGAGGTTGCCCAGTGTGTCCAGACAGGTCAAGCACAGAGAGTGTGGGGTCTGCACAGCTCAGACCTAAGAGCAGACAAGCAGATTACACCAGAGAGAGAAAAAGCCCCAGCCTGCAGACTTACCAAGGACGAATCGCAGTCATCTTGCAGAGGGGAAGGATCATTGGAGCCAGGTAGGAGACTCTGGCCCCCAGTGGAGAGAGTGGCTTCTCAGGCTGCATTCAGCCCCCAGCCTGGAAGTTTAGAAACTGCCTGCCTGTATAATACAGGGGCTGGAATGGCAAAGTAAATTCTAGCTGCTCTGATCCTCCCATCCCTCCTTCATAAAGCAGAAAACCCAAAGATAAGTCTCCCACCCAGATTGAAATCCCAAATTAATGGAAATAGCCTCAGGCTTGAGAGTCTCCAAGAAGGGGTGTAAATGAGACAACCAGGAGTCTGAAGAGAATAGAGGGAGGGGTCACAACCAGCCCCACCACACATCACCAACAAAAGCCTACTTATAGCCCAGGGGTATAGAGGCAGAAATCTGAAGTGGTCAGACTCACCCCCACCTACACATCTACATTCCTCACTGATTTCCCTGACTTAGCCATAAACTAGCCACCCAGAGGTATTCAAAGTCAAGGATCAGGCCCTAAACTCATAGCCTGAGAAACTAAGAAACAGGAAGTCACAATGGGAAGGAAGAAAGCTGAAAAGGAGAAGGGGAAGGCAAGAAAGTCTAATCGAGCCTACTATGTAGGGGAAGAACAATTAAATACACAGGACAATATAGACTCTCTACCCACACCTGAGACCACACAAGGAACAATGATGTGGTCTCAAAGCCAAATAGCATTCCTGGAGGAGCTTAAGAAAAATTTTAAAGACCAAATCAGGGAAGCAGTGACCAACTTGGAAAAAGAAAATACCTTCCTAAGAAAGGAACTTCAAAAACTAACTGAAGACCATAATTCGATAAAAATTAGATGCAATCAAACTGAAATTCAGAACTCTATGATGCAGCAGGAGTCAATAAAAAAAAAATGATCGAAAAATTGGAAGAAAATGTAAAATATCTCACTGGAAAAATAACTGACCTAGAGAACAGATCCAGGAGAGACAACTTAAGAATTATTGGTCTACCAGAAAGCCATGAGGAAAAAAGCAGTCTAGACAACATCCTACAAGAGATTGTCAAAGAAAACTGTCCTGAGGTCCTGGAATCAGAAGATAAAATAGCTATCGAGAGAATTCAGTATATTCCTCCTGAAAATATCCCAAACTGAAAACTCCAAGAAATATAGTAGCTAAATTCCAGAATTACAAGATTAAAGAAAAAATTCTACCAGCAGCCAAAAAGAAACAATTCAAATATCGAGGAACTACAGTTAGGATCACACAGGACCTAGCAGCTTCTACATTAAAAGAGCGGAGAGACTGGAATTTGATATTTCGTAGGGCAAGAGAGCTAGGACTACAACCAAGGATTAACTACCTGGCAAAACTGAGCATAACCTTTCAGGCAAGGAGATGGATGTTTAATGAAATAAGGGACTTCCAGACCTTCCTGATGAAAAAGCCAGAGCTCAATGGAAAATTTGATCTCCAATTACAAGACTCCAGAAAGATATAAAAAGGTAAACAAGGGAAACACAGACTTGCACATGCATAAGTGCACACACTCACACCCACAAACACACGCTCATTACTTGGGATGTAAAAAGAGCAAAATGTTCACATCCTTATATGTGGAGCTGATAACTGTCAATATTCGAAATCTTTATGATTATCATGACCTTCAAAAGGGTTATAATTAGATAGAGGGTGTGGGTATGAATGCACTAACATGAAGTCTAAAAAAAAAGACTATTAAGGGGATCAAAGAGAGTGTAATGGGAAAAAGGAAAGGATGAGCTAAGAAAAGGTAAAATATGCCATCTGAAGAGGCATCAAAACACACTATAGAAGAGGGGAAAGAAAGGGAGAGAAGAACATCATTTAAACACTATTCTCACTGGTTCTGGTCCAAAGAGGGATCAAATTAATCAGTGAAGTTTAAGATTCTAATGTGAATAGACACATAAATTCATTAAATAGAGGAAAAGGAGGGAGGGAGAAGAGCACTGTTTGAAATTTACTCTCATTTGTTTGGAATAAAACTGGGGGTAATTTACTCTGATAAGTATAAAATTTTATTGTGCCCTATAGATAGTGGAAGGGTAAGGGGGGGGGGTGAAAAGAAGGAGAACAAAGGGGGTATTAGAAGGGAGGGAAATAGTAGTAAGGGGAGATGGTAGGATACGAAGGGTGGTCATTGGGTGGGAACACTGAGGGAAGGGGTGGTCAAAAGGGAAAACTTCAAGGAGGGGAAGGGAGAAGGAAGAAACAAAAACATAAACAGGGGAGGGAATAGTATGGAGGGAAAGAGACAGATAGTCATCATTACTGTGAATGTGAATGGGGTGAATTCTCCCATAAAACAGAGGCAGATAGCAGAATGGATTAAAAACCATAATCCTACAATATTCTGTCTACAAGAAACACATTTGAAACAAAGGGATACCCACAGGGTAAAGGTAAAAGGTTGGAGTAAAATTTATTATGCCTCAGCTAAAGTAAAAACAGCAGGGGTAGCAATACTTATCTCAGATAAAGTAAAAGCAAAATAGATCTAATTTAAAGAGATAAGGAAGGAAACTATATCCTACTAAAAGGCACCATTGAGAATGAAGCAATATCACTCCTTAATATATATGCACCAAGTGGTATAGCATCCAGATTCCTAGAGGAGCAGTTAAAGGAATTAGTGGAAGAAATAGATAGCAAAACTATACTAGTGGGGGCCCTTAATCTCCCCCTCTCTGAACTCGATAAATCTAACTTCAAAATAAACAAGAATGAAGTTAAGGAGGTGAATAGAATCTTAGAGAGACTAGATATGATGGATCTCTGGAGAAAACTGAATGGGGATAAAAAGGAATTTATTTTCTTCTCAGCAGTGCATGGTACACACTCAAAGATAGACCATGTGCTAGGGCATAAAAACCTAACAATCCAGTGCAAAAAGGCAGAAATATTAAATGCATCATTCTCAGATCATGATGCAATAAAAATTATATGCAATAAAGGGCCAGGGGAAGATAGACTAAAAACTAATTGGAAATTAAACACTTTAATCCTAAAGAATGGATGGGTCAAAGAAGAAATTATAGAAACAATCAATAGTTTCATTCAAGAGAATGATAATAATGAGACAACATACCAAAATTTGTGGGATGCATGAAAGGCAGTTCTCAGGGGAAGCTTTATATCCCTGAGTGCACACTTAATTAAAGCAGAGAGAAGGGAGGTCAATGAATTGGACATGCAATTGAAAAAGCTAGAAAAAGAACAAATTGAAAATCCCCAATTTAGTACTAAATTAGAAATATTGAAAACCAAAGGAGAGATTAATAAAATTGTAATTAAGAAAACTATTGAAATAATAAATAAAACTAAGAGCTGGTTTTATGAAAAAATCAAAAAAATTGATAGTCCCATAGTCAATATGATAAAAAAGAAAGAAGAAAATCAAATTATGAGTATCAAAAATAAAAAGGGTGAATCTACCTCTAATGAAGAGGAAATCAAAATAATAATGAGGAATTATTTTTCCCAATTGTATGCACATAAACATGACAATCTTAGTGAAATGGATGAATATTTACAAAATCACAAGTTGCCCAGATTAACTGAAGAGGAAGTGAATTACCTAAATAACCCCATCTCAGAAAAAGAAATCAAACAAGCCATCAATGAACTCCCTAGGAAAAAATCTCCAGGGCCAGATGGGTTTACTAGTGAATTCTATCAAACATTAAAGAACAATTGATTCCAATACTCTACAAACTATTTGGGAAAATTAGTGAAGAAGGAGTCCTACCAAACTCTTTCTATGACACAAATATGGTACTGATTCCTCAATCAGGAAGAGATAAGACAGAGAAAGAAAATTATAGACCAATTTCCCTCATGAATTTAGATGCAAAAATTCTAAATAAAATACTAGCCAAAAGACTCCAAAAACTTATCACAAAAATAATATACTTTGATCAGGTAGGATTCATTCCAGGACTGCAAGGATGGTTTAATATTAGGAAAACCATCAGTATAATTGAGCATATCAACAATAAAACTAGCAGAAACCACATGATCATCTCAATAGATGCAGAAAAGGCTTTTGACAAAGTACAACATCCATTCCTATTAAAAACACTAGGAAGTATAGGAATAAATGGATCCTTCCTTAAAATAGTTGCTAGCATGTATTTAAAACCATCAGCAAGTATTATATGTAATGGGGATAAACTAGAAGCCTTTCCAGTAAGATGAGGAGTTAAACAAGGGTGTCCACTATCACCCCTCTTATTCAATCTGGTACTAGAAACACTAGCAGTAGCAATTAAAGAAGAAAAAGAGATCAAAGGAATCAAATTAGGCAAAGAAGTGACCAAGCTGCACTTTTCGCAGATGATATGATGATATACTTAGAGAATCCTAGAAAATCAAGTCAAAAAACTACTTGAGACAATAAATAAATTTGGCAAAGTTGCAGGATATAAAAGAAACCCACATAAATCCTCAGCATTCCTGTACACCTCTAATGAAACTCAACAGCAAGAGATAGAAAGAGAAATCCCTTTTAAAGTCACTGTAGACATTATAAAATATTTAGGAATCTACTTGCCAAAACAAACTGAGAATCTATATGATCACAACTACAAAACACTTCTCACACGAATAAAATCAGATCTAAATAGTTGGAAAAATATCAATTGCTTGTGGCTGGGTCGAGCTAATATAATAAAAATGACATTTTTACCCAAACTAAACTATATATTAGGTGCCATACCAATCAATTTACCAAAAAAATATTTTGTAGAGTTAGACAAAATAATAACAAAATTTATTTGGAAAAACAAATGGTCTAGAATATCAAGGGAATTAATGAAAAGAAATACTAGGGAAGGTGGACTAGCTATGCCAGATCTTAATCTGTATAATACAGCAGCAGTCATCAAAACTGCTTGGTACTGGCAGAGGTGTAGAGTAGTGGATCAATGGAATAGATTAGGTGCAAGAGACCCAGCAGATAATGAATATAGTAATCTATTGTTTGATAAACCCAAAGACCCCAGTTTTGGGGATAAGAATGCACTATTTGACTAAAACTGCTGGGAAAACTGGAATACAGTATGGCAGAAAGTGGGCATAGATCACTATCTCACACCATATACCAAAATCAAGTCTAAATGGGTGCGTGACCTAGGTGTAAAGGATGATACTGTAAGCAATTTGGGAAAGCAAGGAATAGTTTACCTGACAGATTTGTGGAGAGGGGAAGATTTTAGGACCAAACAAGAATTAGAGAGCATTATAAAATGCAAAATGGATAATTTTGGTTACATTAACTTAAAAAGCTTCTATACAAACAAAGCCAATGTAACCAAGATCAAGAGGGAGGTGGGAAATTGGGAAAGAATTTTTACAACTTGTGTCTCTGATAAAGGACTCATTTCTAAAATTTATAGAGAATTGAGCCAAATCTATATAAATACAAGTCACTCCCCAATTGATAAATGGTCAAAGGATATGAACAGGCAGTTTTCAGAGAAAGAAATTAAAGATACCTATAAGCATATGAAGAAATGCTCTAAATCACTATTAATTAGAGAAATGCAAATCAAAACAACTCTGAGATACCTCATCCCTCCAGTCAGATTGGCTAAGATGACAAAACAAGGAAGTGACAAATGCTGGAAAGGATGTGGACAAATTGGAACACTAATACATTGCTGGTGGAGTTGTGAACTTATCCAACCATTCTGGAGAGCAATCTGGAATTATGCCCAAAGGGTTATAAATAATTTCATACCCTTTGACCCAACAATACCACTTCTAGGGTTATATCCCAAAGAGATCATAGAAGTGGGAGGAAGACCCATATGTACAAAAATATTTTTAGCAGCCCTTTTTGTGGTTGCAAAGAATTGGAAACTAAAGGGGTGCCCATCTATTGGGGAATGGCTAAACAAGTTGTGGTATATGAATGTAATGGAATATTATTGTGCTATAAGAAACAAGGAGGTGATGGATTTCACAATTACCTGGAGAGACTTATACAAACTGATGCTGAGTGAGAAGAATAGAATCAGAAGAAATTTGTATACAATCACAGACATACCATATCTGTGATGACCAATTATGACAGACTGGACTCTTTTCAGCAATGCAGTGATATAAGTCAATCCCCGAAAGACTCAACAAAGTGAGAAAAGCGCCATCCAGAGATATAACTAGAAAGAACTGAGCCTGAATCCTGATGGAAGCAAACTAAATGATCTTTTTCTTTTCATTGTTTCGTTTTATTTCTTTCTCACCATCTTTCATCCCACCCAGTACAATATGCCTTTGTAATTGGAATAAAGTCTAATATGAATGCATTTGCAGATCTTATACTGGACTATATGCTGTTGTGGGGGGAGGGGGGGAGTATAGGAAATTTGAAAATCAAGGAACTATGGAATTGAATCTTGTTTACTGAAACTAAACTAATAAATTAATTAAATAAAAAGAAATTTAAGGCTGCAAAAGACTTCAGATGCTGAATCCAACCTCTTCACCGTACAGATGAGGAAAGTGAGGAACAGAGATTTTAAAATGACTCACCCAGGGTAACAAGTAAGGGTTAAGTGTCTGAGATAGAATTTGAAAACAAATCTTCTTGACTCCAAGTCAGTGCTTTTATTTGCATGCACAAATTGTTAAAACTATTTTGTAAAGATACCAATACTTTTATTTTACAGTTACATTTCACATTATCGTTAACAGTACACTTAGGAGGCACATCCTATAATAAAAAATGAATATTTATGTAACACTTTAAAAATTACAAAAAATTACAAAAATTCCCATGTCTGTGAAGTAGGTAGTACAATATTTTCTATGTCCATTTTATAGTTGAGGGAACTGAGAGAGACTAGGGGGCTCGTTCATACCACAGAATTTCTAAGTATCAGAGTTGAGATTTGAATGCAAGCCCCCAGATCTTATTTTTGTTTTCTATATTTGACTTTTCTTTTCCTCTTCATCCTCATATCCCCTCAAAAAACCTGCCATTACAGTATTATTCTCTGCTCTTTATTTGGAAGGAAGGAATATTTAATAAAGAAGATTCAACAATATTATTATTTTGTGAATTTCCCTAGTGTAATCATGGTGAATCCCTCTCAAACTTTCCCCTTTCTCTTTTTCACAGGGAAAAAGCCTTCTAGCTCATTGCTATGCTATTCAACAAAGCACCTTGAGCTGTTGAAATGTTTGCAGTCTGATCATAAGGTCAATGCAAGAAATTTTAAGGTATAAAAAGGATTAGCAAGAGCTTGCTGCAGTGTAGTGATGTCATAATCATAGTTGGAATTAATGTTGTGTTTCCTCTACTATTTGCCTCTCAAAAGTCTTTGGGGGTTGTTCTGTTGAAGGTCACTGTGGGCTGAAGAATTGGCATTTAAACGATTTTGCTCATAATGAATTTCTTCTCTGGGAATGGCTTTATGCCATCATTTGCTATTATTTTGATTAACAAAAGCCAGGGTACAATGAAGGATCGTAAAGTCTGCAGTTGCGTGTATGTGCATCTTGGCTCCTTGTGAACAAAAGCCAGTTATCAAGGGTCATTGACTTTCTGGGTTATACTACAGGCATGGAATTCCATTTCCATAAAAAAAAAAGTTGGCCTTGTGAAGCAAGATTCTGAAACGTTCCTGTTTTAGGTTGCTCTGGCTGCTGATGTATATACCTGAGAGACTTCACCAATCTTAGCGTCTTAGAATCAAAGCAGATAGAGACCTGGGAGATCATTGCATACAATCCAAATGAAGAAACAGAGGCACAGAAGCATTAAGAGCCAGTGTCTGAAACAGAATTCAGACTCAGGTCTTCATTGCTTTAGGTCCAGTATTCTATCCACCTTACTATCCTTCCTCTCAGAAGATTTCAATCCAAATTCCAAAGCATGAAAACAATATTTGACCCTATTTGGATATCTTTTCTTTTATAGTGTCAGAATGAATGAAATTCCACTCTTGAGGTTCATTGTCAATGAGAGAATGGCAATAGTTTGTTTGTAAAGGAAATAATCACTAGTCATCCACAATGATGGCCTGAGTGTGGTACAGGAGGCATTTATTTTTTATTCTTACTGCCTAAGAGAAATCCTTCCTAAGAGAATGGAAGATAAAGCAGGAGATGTGGAATTGCTACTGGGGAGTTGGTACTCACAACTGTAGAGGGGATTGTGAGGCTGGTGATTCTTCCTTCAATCAGGTATTTCTTATTTATCTTATCCATCCCACCCTTGAAAGTTGGTTGGCTGACACGGACCATTTTCTACTTACACAAAGAAGCATTCTTAAGTTATACCAAATAAGGCAATCATCTCAAGCAGAGATTCAGAGAGAAGGAGGCGGTCTCTCGTTTGGTTCCTTTCTTTACCCATTCTCCATCATGGTCCTCCTCCCAGAAGAATAAAATAATTAGTTAAGATTGGCTTTATCATGTCTCATAAGCTGATATAAGATACTGCTAGTATTTGGATCACCAGTTATTCAAGTTAGAAGTAAAAAAAATGGAAATGGAAAGCTATGTATTAAAAAAAAACATTTTATTGTTAAATTGTTAAATATTTTTAAATTTACATCACTTTTACTTCCCAATATATCCCTCCTCATTCCTGTTCCAGACATCTACCTCCTATAACAAAGAATGAAAAAAGGAAAATAAAAGCAGTTCAATGAAACTAACACATTTCCTAAGCCCAACATTATATGCTGTGTTCCAAAGCCATAGCCCCTATATCTTAAAAGACAAGAGGGAGCTACATTCTCATATGTCTTCTTTAGAACCAAGTTAAGGCATTATACTTTCAGAGTATTCAGTTGCAGTTTTAGAGGGGTTTGCAATAATTTTGTATATCATTTTGTGATTCTGCTTATTTCACTCTATAGAGTTCACATATCTTCCCATACTTCTCTGTATTCTTCATATTTGTCATTTCTTATTTTGCAGTACTATTCCATTACATTGCTGTGCCATGATTTGTTTAGCCATTCCCCATTCAGTGATGATCTACTTTGTTTTGAGTTCTTTGCTGCCATCAAAAGTGTTGTTATACTTTACCGGATTGCACGCCTTCTTGGAGAGGGGAAGGGGAGAGAAGGGGGAGAAAATTTAATACTTACAGAAGTGAACAGTAAAAACTAAAAATAAATAAACTAACAAAAAAGAAAAGTGTTGATATAAACATTTTAGTGTATATGAGATCTTTCTATTTTTGACTTCCTTAGAGTATATGCCTAGCAGTCAGATCTCTGGTTCAAAGCTTGTGAGTATTTTAGTTACTTTCTTAGCATAATTCTAAATTGCTTTCTAGAATGACTAGACTAGTTCACAGTACTATCAGCAGAGTATTAAGGTTCCTTTTTCTCACAAACCCTCCTGCATTGATTATTCCTATATTTTGTGATGTTTGCCATTCAAGCCATACATTTGTGCTTGGAAACTGGGGGTGGGCCAATTCAAAATTAGAGTAAGCCTAATGTAGTGGAAAAAGATAAACTGAAATCTAACAAACCTAACTCTCTGTAAGAACCATCTATCATTCATTGTACTTTGGTGCTCCCTATTCAAGGGTTCTTAGCACAGAGATTTCCATGTGAATTTTCAGAAAGACATTAATAGTATGTTAGAATGAGTCCATGTGCCCAAACTTTCTGAGTTGTGAAAATGAAAGTTAGAACGACTTGAGTTCAAGTCTCAGTCCTTAGACATATGACCTTGAGCAAGACAGTTTACCTCTACAGGTTCTAGGTAATGCTATAAAACTGTAAGTTGCATAAATGGTGTGGGCCTGCTTTGATAGAAGGATATTCCTTATCCAGGAATTCCCATGCTAATGAAATCACAGGTCCAGTCCCATGACTATTATAAAAATATATATATGAATTAGACAGTGATTGAGGACCTACTGTGGGGTCAAGATAGCCAACAAAAAAAGCTATTTTTCTCATTAGATAGGAGTCACAGTTGATGCTACTTCTAAAGATCCAGGTAAACTAGAATCTGGAAGTCCAGCCAGAAGAACAAATGATGAGGCCCACAGTATTGTAGATATGATTGAGGTAAGAAGGGGCACGGTTACCTTTTTCACAAAAAAACCATATCTCATAAAGTCATATACTTTATTTCGGATGAACTGTCATATGCTTAAACCTTGTGCTTCTTTCCTCCACCCCCCCCCCCCCACAAGGTTACTTGACTTCCTCTGAAATTGCCTATTCCCAAGAGCCCTGGGAGATGAACCCACTGGATTTATTCACTTCTGAGAACTTTCTGGCTTGACCCCAAAACATAGCTCTATCATGACTTGGATCATGGCTTGAATCCTTAAACCCTTATCTGCTCCTCTCCTCCCCACCCTACTCCCCAACTCATGCACTCCCTCCAGCCCTGTTAATCATCCCTATTCATCATCAGTGGTGAATGCATCTCCGGAGAGCAAAGGTAAAGAAGAACAAGTCTGAACAGAAGTGCCCAGAAAAGGCCACAGGGGAGAAGGGGGTTGGAAAAACTCCATCTATAGCATTTGCCAATTTCAGTTCACCCCTAGTTCATGCCCATATCACCTTTCCCCTAGAATATTGCAACCTCATCTTCATTGGTCTCCTTGTCTTTCTAGTTCACAAGGTAGGTCCTTGGATTAGGTGTTAGCAAAATGGAAGCACTACCCAACTTCAAAAATAATCATTATAATGGATGAGACTAAACCTTGTATGGGGAACTCATGATGAAGAAACTCCTTTTACCAAAGCAAACCAGTGTTTTCTCCTCAACTAACAAGGGTAGTATTAGAGAGTTTCCTGGAGCACTCAGAGTTTAGGTAACTGACTAAGTTGAGAACACCACTGTGTGTCAGACAGCATTTGAACCCAGGACACAGAGATATCAAGGTTAGCTCTCCCTAATGTGCTATACTGCCTCAGTTATAATCATAATCACCCTCTTTTCCTCCCTCCCTTTTTTCCTTCCTCCCTTTTTCTTTCCTTCCTTCCTTCCTTCCTTCCTTCCTTCCTTCCTTCCTTCCTTCCTTCCTTCCTTCCTCCCTCCCTCCCTTCCTTCTTCTCTTTTTGAAATTTAAACATATGCTTTCATTTCTTTTGTATTAACATTCATTTAAAAGCTTAAGTCAAATTACAGGTGATTTAGTTTATAAAATTCAATTTTACTTGATTTTCAGTATGGAGGATTTTCTAATCTCTGTCAACAAAAAATATCCATAATGTTGAAAATAGGATCCTATGGATCCTTGGAAGTATCTTATATTGCTAAAGGTATTTCATGCAATAAGGCAAGGAGGGGTAGGTACTTTGGGAGAAGACCTTTTCATTTGACCCTCAGAAACATTAAGTTTAAGGATAATTATTAAGGTAAATTTGTTATAATAATTTTCAGGTCTCTGGGTCAGAAGGAACATCAAGGTATCTGGATTATTCCTCCTCCTTTCTTAATTTTAATTTTTCCTCTTCTATCTCTCCTGCCTAATATACCTAGATTCTATAGACCCCTTCTCACTTTGGCCTTGATTGTTCCCTGAGCCACCACCCACATTTTAGTTTTTTTTTTCCCTGACTACAGCATTGCTGTGACCCTTTGTCCAACCTCAGGCAATTCCCAGTCTCATAGTCAAGATTTTCTACCACCTGAAACCACCCGCACACAGGAAATTTGAAAAGGAAAGGATCAGGGAAAAACTGTCCAAGATATGCCTGTGTTGGGAGAGGTAGGTTGGATACATATAGGAAAGGTACTGAGAACATTCAACTCCAGTTAAGGGGTCTAGAGAGTTGGGGAGGAAACCTTAATCAATGGGGAGCAAGATTAGGGTGTTTGTCTTTTAATATACAATGATGGTGATGATAATATGGTCTATGCTCTCAGTTCAATTCTGTTCAGGTCAATCCATTTCAGTGAATTGGACTCAATTGAACAATCATTTATCAAATGCCTGCAATGAATAAGGCGCTGTACTAGTACCTAGGAATACAATGACAAGAAATGAAAGACTTCCCTCCCTGAAGGGGAGATGATATATACTCAGATAAGTAGAATACAAGGTAATTTGAGTAAGGAGAGAGTTCTAATGGCAGGTGTATATGTGTGACTGAGTGTGTGTGTGTGTGTGTGTGTGTGTGTGTGTGTGTGTGTGTGCTGGGGTGGTGGGGGGAGGGAGGTTGAGAAAGGAGAAGGGTCAGGTCAGGGAAGGCATCAGGGGACATGGCACCCAATCTGAGTCCTGAAAGAAGATAAGGATCATAAGAGATGGAAATGAGAACAACAATTCCATCCTAGGCCAAGGAGTGGTTTGACAGGCCCAGGATGGAGGGAAGGGAAAGATGGAATCTTGATTTCAGAAAACAGCTAATTGTCAATTTTGGCTGGAACAGAGAGCGGGTTCCATGGAAAAGCATGAAATAAAGGTAGGCAAGTAAATTATTATTATTATTATTATTATTATTAAGGATAGGAGTGGCATGGTCAGATCTGTGTCTTAGGAAGTTTACTTTGAAATATATGTGAACAATGCATTGGAGAGGGGAAGAATGTTATGAGGGAGACTATTTCACAGGCTTCTGAAGAACTTGAATGAGGATTTCAGGCAGTATAGGTGGAGAGGAGGTGTAGTTTTGACCAGGTCATTCCCCTACTCAATAATGTCCAGTGGCTCCCTATCACCTTCTGGATCAAATACAAAATGCTCTGTTTGGTAGCTCTTCATAACCTAGCCCCTTCCTACCTTTCCAGCCTTCTTACACCTCAACACATACTATTTGAACCAATGACACTGGCCTTCTTGCTATGCTACGAACAAGACACTCCATTTCTTGGTTTTGAGTATTTTCTCTTGGCTGGAATGTGCTGTCTCCTCAACTCTGCCTATTAGTTTCCCTGCCTTTCTTTAAGTTCCAACTAAAGTTCTGTCTTTTATGGGAAGTCTTTCCCCACCCTTCTTATTTCTAGTTCTTTCCCTCTGTTAATTATTTCCTTATTATTCTGTATATAGCTTGCTAATATATACTTGTTTGTTGTCTCTTTCATTAGATTGTAAGCTTCTTGAGGGTAGGGACTATATTTTGCTTCTTCTTGTATCCCCAGCACTTAGCACAGTTCCTGGTACATGGTAGGTATTTAATATTTACTAAATGATTTGTTGAGCCAGGTGCAAGAGATAATGTGGTAGTAGGACTGACAAACCTTGGTAAATGGTCTTAGGGGGTAAAGGCAATGAGAAGGTGAAGGAAAATTCCAAGATTTCAAATCTAGGCAACTTGAAGGCTTAGTAGTACCCTCAGTAAAGACAGAGAAGCTTAGAGAAATGAGAGTTTATGGAGAAATAGCTAGGCTGTATAAAGTTAAGTCAAATCAAGTTAACAAGCCTTTATTAACTTCCTCTAGTGTTAGGAACTGGTAAGATTTGGGGATACAAAGAAAGGTAAAAACCACCTCTGACCTCAAAGAATTTACATTCTAATGGGGGGAGAACTTTGTAAACAAGTAGAAGTATGATATTTAAAGAATAAATTAGAGGGAAGGCCCTAGCATTAAGGGACGAGGAAAGATTTCTTGCAGAAGGTGAGATTTTAGCTAAGACTTGAGGAAGTCAGAGGAAAAAAAGAATGAGATAATTTTCAGAATTGTAAAAGATTATCTTATTTACTCAGCAAAACAAATTTAATAAGCTAAGTACTAAAGGTATTATTTTCTATTTTATGGATGAGGAAACTGAGGCATAAAAGGTCACATGACTTATTTAGGGTCATACAACCAGAAGTGGCAGAGGTAGGTGTTGGCCTGAGGTTCCTCTTTACTTCAGCTACAACCCTCTTCCTACCACATCACATCATAATCTGAGCAGTCCATGGGACATTGATTTGGAGCTATACTACACCTAATATATATATATTTGTATTAGAGCTAATCCCAACAGACAATTGGGATTGGGAGTCTAGGAAAATAATTAGGGTTGGATATGTAAATATTAGTGTGATCTATTTTTTTTTTTGCTGTTGTTCAGTTGTTTCAATTATGTCTGACTTTTCCTGACATACTCTTCCCAAGGCTTTCTTGGCAAAACTACTAGAGTGGTTTGCCATTTCCTTAACTGAGCCAAACAGAGTTAAACGACTTGCCCAGGGTCACACAACTAGTAAATGTCTGAAGCCATATTTGAACCCACCAAGATGAGTCTTCCTTACTCCAGGCCCAGCATTTTGTTCCCTGTGCCACCCATATAGAGATAATTGAACCTTTCATAACTGATGATTTATCAAAGGATAATGTACACAGACACATATTTCATATATACATATATATTATATTTACATATATTATAATATATGTCTTATCATATATTATATCATATCATATCAAATCATATTCTATTATATATATATGAAGGATAACAGTTTTAGGCAGGTGCTCATTCTACAGAAATCTTGTGTAAAAGTTTTAATTTTATATAATACTTTGAGTTTTTTATTCTTTTTTGGTTCATTATCTCATTTGATCCTTGCAACAGTCCTGTGTTAGGTTCTGCAGACTGAGTATAGAGCCTTGGGAGATACCCAAGCTTATAGAATATGAGAAAGATGAAGATCTAAGAAAGGGAACCATGAAGGAACCATAAGAGCAGGGACTGGAGAATTAGGAGAGAAGAACATCAGAGAAGTCAAGGGAAAAAGCTTATCCAGAGATATAGGGTCAAAAGGATAAGGAAAGAAAAAAGATAGAGCAACTAAATGGACATCAGTAATCTTTGAAAGAACAGATCAGTTGAATGATGGAGCTAGAAGCAAAATTACAAGAATCTGAGATGTCAGCGAGGAGATAAGGGACCAGAAATTATTGATACATTTTTTAAAAATTAGAATAAAGGTAGAGGATGGACATTGGAGAGTTCATCCCAGATCCTCCACCATTTAGGGAAAGAGCACAGGGCATTCCCTTCATCATTTCCCATTCAGGGTGTGGGAATTCATCATTCCTTATCCCCTCCCACATATACCCCTTTTTAAACTTCTTTTTATGGTACATATAAAATTAGATTGTGAGCTCCTTGAGAGCAAGCGCTGTCATGACTTTTTTCTAGCACATTGTTTGGCATATAATATGTACTTACTTAACAAATGTTTACTTGACTCTGACAAACTTCTGATCCTTGTAAAACCTCCTATGTCAGAGGTCAGTCTGACTCATGCCAAGTGCCCTTTATTTCAAGTGCAGTAATAGAGCAAAATAAGGGACTGGTAGGTCATTCAGCAATGAACAAAAAGAGGTTTACTTAGTCATAGCATACAAAAGCTTTTCCACAAGGATTCTCTAACTTAGCTTGGGTAGATGGTGCCCCCTTCTCCGTATGGAAATGTCAGCAGGACAAGTGACCAGAAGGTTCAGCAATATAGCTAGAGACGATCAGGAAGTCAAGGGAAGCATGGTTTGAACATTAATACCCTGAGCCAATTGGATTCCAGGGAAACTTTGTCCTTTTCGAGGAAAAATGGAAGTAGGAGAGAACGCTAGTAGACAGTAGTCCTATCACGGATGGCAATCTCGTTCTTTTTCCAAGAGATTTGGAATCTTGATTTGTTCCTATGACAAAATTATTTTAAGGTCTTTTCTAGATCTAAATTCTTCTAATTTTGATTACAAAAAGCAACTTTTGTCTACATTTGTTCAATCTTCATAATTTGCTCCTCTCGTAGCATGCTTACCTTCGCAGAACTTCCACAAAATGAGGGAAGTGTTGATTCTGAGGACTCTCCTAGACTTAATACCCTCTTCATAATCTACCAAAAGGAGGGGAATGAGGAATGTCTGAGAAAATAGGGTATGAAAAGAGGCAGAGTGGTGCTTCCTCCCTAGGGCAGGTAACCCTCATGAACACATTTACTTATAGGGATGGTGGACTGGATGAAGGAACAAAAGGGTAGGAAGGATAACAGTTTTAGGCAGGTGCTCATTCTGCAGAAACCTCATGTAAAAGGCTTTTAATTTTATATAATGTTTTAAGTTTTTGCTCTTTTTTTTGTTCATTATCTCATTTTATCCTTGCAACAATCCTGTGTGTCAGGTGCTCCTATTATCTCCATTTTTGTACAGATGCAGAAACTCAGACTCAGAAAGGACATGTAATTCACCCAGGGTCACTTGTTTAGTTGGGTGTCTGAAGTGAATTCAAACTCAGAATTCCAAGTCCAAAATACTTTCCATTATGCTCATTTTTACTATGTCCAATTGCACAGAATTCACTTTAGCCTTAAGGATTGAGCACACTAGCCTGAGAGATGGCACCTACAATTGAAAATGAGATAGAAGAAAAAAAGTTGATCTAAAGCACAAGCGAAATATCTGTGCTCATTAAAAAAATGTGCTATATCCCTACCTAGGTTAAGCAGAAAGGATCTTGGTTTACAGGGTACTATCTGAAAGAACCATTCACTATGAACTGCATGGAGTTCAATTCATCTCTGTGAGAAGGAAGAAAGACTGAGTCACCCTCTGTTAATGAAAAAACTAATGTGGGGAACAGAAAATGGCCCCACCCATGCTCCAGAGGAGAACTTAAGACTTTCACAGTATAACTAAAATCTTTTCTCCTTTCTTTGCCTTTTTCTAAGAATAGATTGAAACATCTAGCTGTGCTTGAAAAGAATATGTTTCTATCACTCTCCCTGTAGTCTTCCAAGCTTTTGACATTTTCTCCAGGTCAGAGACATTGCATGCAAATACCTGTCTGTCTATTCATGTGAGGCAAAAAATCTGGACTCAATCCCTGCCTTGGAATAATTGCTTTGCAAACAGGTTGCCTATAATCCATTTTCATTATTAATACTCCAGTTAAAAGTGAGGGTCTGTGTTTGGTTTCTTATAATGAGTGCTGCCTTACAAAGGAGTAGATGAAATTTACAGTTTAGTAAATTTCACCCAGTCAAAGCTTCAGAATTCCCTCCCATGTTACAGATTTAGATTCATGAGATTTCTAATCCCATGGAAGCAGTAGCTAGATAGACATAAGATGGAAATGCAGAGTATGTTTTTTTTTAAACTGCTCTTCCCAACTGCATGTGTTATTTTGCACAACGTCCTGTCACGTCTCTAGCTTATTATATGTTCCTGATTTTTAATCTGAGCCCTATAGCTCCTTGGATAGTTTCCATACTGTAAGATTGCACAATCAGGGAGGAGGATTGCTGGCATGGACTGTAACAGGGTTCCAAAGTGATTGTCAAGCAGGGTTTAATTCAGATATAGCTAGTGCAGCTGCAGCGCTTGGCTCAGCTACTCAGCAAAAACCTGGTTAGCTTGTAGACACATTAAAAAAAAAACACTTGATCCAGCAGTGTTTCCCAAAGAGAGGTGCAGGACTTGGTGGGGAAGGCTGTTATTATTCCCTTGTAACTTTCATTCAGACTCAGTGGAAGATATTTTTCTATTAAAAGAAAAGAATCCATTAATACTATGAGCCTTTAGCTACCAGGAGGGTGCCTGCAGCTAACTAGCAGAAGTGCCTGATAACTAGTATTTTTTTTAAAAATGATCAATTACAAGCTGGTTTCTCACCACCAGTCAGAAATACGCCATAAATTTGCCTACGGGCAAAAGGACCGGATCCCTTGGAGGGTTTGCAATGGGGTTTGAAATCTTCCTTTTTACCTTTAGGTGATTGGTTCAAGCCCAGTTTGAATCTGTAGTGACTGAGTCAGTTATTTTTATTGAGCTCTTTGGTGACAGGTGTTTTTGTGATAGAATCAAATTGGCACTAATTGGGTTTTCTCATTGTCAACTTGGCAGCAGAGACCAATGCTTGCCCAAGTCACAGAGTCCAGACATTAAAGGGAAAGGGGAGCCAACAGTGACCATAGTCAGTCTGTTTCTTGAGAAATACTAGCTTTCAGTGGAGTGATTTTCAGCATAAATTTAAAAAAACCTATTCATGAGGCAGCAGTGCAAAAGAAGATGTATGTGATAACTAGTCTTGGTGACCCCACGGTTCTAAGCATGAGTGGGTTCTCTTATTAAAAGAACCATCCATGAGAACTGCTAACCAATGAGTATACATACATACATACATATATATGCGATATATGTAACATATAAATGAATTTATCATTTACCATTTATAGATATATTTTAATATCTATCTATCTATCATCTATCTATCTACTTATCTGCCTCTCAAAACGGAACCATAGATTTCTAGGGGTTAAAGGACCTTTGAGATCTCTGCTTAGTAACACCTCATTTTAGAGTTGAGGAGAGGTACAATGACTTGTACAAGGTGCCATATATAAGTAATGATAGAGAAAACAGATCAGTACCCAATCTCCTAACTCCTAGCTCAACAATCTATCCATGAAGTGCTACCACTTTAATAAAGACAAAAAGTTTTCAGAACATGGGCAATGTACATTAGAAGACTAGTTTGCAGGTCTTTATCCAATCCCAATTATGGCATGTCAAGAAAATCTTCTCAGTGAAAAGAACACGAGTCCTGAAGTCAGGAGGACCTGAGTTCAAGTCCAGCCTCAAACACTTGATACTTACTAGTTGCATGACCTTGGGCAAGTCACTTAACCCCAAATGCCTTGCCTTCACCCCTCCAAAAAAATCATTGAACTTTATTTTAAGCATCCTGCTGCTTTCAAATTTAGTTAAGTTCAACAAAAATTTATTGAGTACAAGGCACCATGCTAAATTCTGGGTCTACAAAGACCAAGTTAATCCTTGCCTCCATAGAACTTGCCTTCTATGGAAGGGTACCACACACATATAAGTAACTAAATATAAAGTAATACAAAGGCTTTTTAGGAATCAGAGAGTGCCAATAACAAGGGGAGAAGGATCAGGAAAGATATCTTTCAGGAAGAGAGACCTGAAGTGTGTTTGGAAGACAACTAGGGATCCTGGAGTGGGGATACTGGATGAGGATGCATTCTAGACAAGGGGGAATCACTTGTACAAAGACATGGGAGTAGGAGACGGAATATCTGTGTGCTAGGAGCAGCTAGCAAGGCAGTTTTATCAGAATGGGATGTGTCAAGGGTATTGGGAGCAGACATTACTTCATTGGTATAGGGAACTCTCAAATGAGGGTACTCCCTCTATTAATGCAGGTTAATACCTCTGTAATATATAGTCTTCTTGGGACCACTTAGAAGAAAAGTGACCTACCCAGGGTCAAAGAGTTAATAGGTACCAGTGTCATGACTTTAACCAAGGTCCTCTTGGCTTCAAGACTGGCTTTTGTCCACTCCACTCCACTGTCTCTACAAGGAGGACTAATGAAATGTGACTGTAAGGGGCATCCGGGATCCAGATTCCAATCTTACAGAATGAGAAGAAATGAATTGGCATGTAATAATGAATCTAAGTAGCTTAGAAGATAAGTATAGAAAGAAAGATGAAAAAACAACTAGTCCCATTTTGGAGGAACTTATCTGTTGCTCGTAAATGATCTCTTTGGCCTGTTCCTTATTGGCTTTTTTTATAGCATAAAGTCTTGGTGGCCCTTGGGAAGATTTATACTGACTCACCAAACATACACTAATGATCCACTAGGGGGAAGTAGAGGTCAACTTGTTCCCAGACTAGTTGTGTTAAAGCTATTTGGGTTGTGTAATTAAGGGCAGGTAATAATGAGTAGACAAGACATATGAAAATGAGAATCTGAAATGCTATGCCCTGGCATGTGGATGGGCATATCTTGGAACAACTTCCATGCAGCCATCTGAGCAGAATGAAGTGACTTTCCTTTTCTTGCTTTAAGTAGCATCTGGGGAAGTGATTATCAGGATTGAAGCTTTGGTGCTCATAGCGGGTAAGAGTTTCTAGCCGACAGTGCTCTTTGGTGGTCATTTTATAGAGACAGAAGGTTGGAGGGAGGATGCTTTTCAGAGTCTGCTAGAATAGAGATTGAGCCAATTCTTAATTATCACTGGAAAGGAGCCACTTATCTAATATGCATAAATGAACCCCTCAGATAATCCAAAAAACCTCTTCTTCAATCTAACCTTTTACCTGAGCAATTAACAAGTGGCTTAACTGACAGATTTGTGTTTCCCTTTCTTTTTTCCCCCATTTTTAAGAGGGAGTAGGAGGCATGCTCATAAATAGTATTAATGAAATGGCTAACATGAAAAGAGAAGGGTCTGGACTAATTAACTATTTCTACAATTAGCTCCAATTAGACATAGTCAGGAGTTCACTCTGTAGGCTGAATCTCGCAGTGAGGTAATCCTCTTTGGATATATAGATTCCCTGATAGGCTCCATATTTTGAGGCAGGTTTTGGACTCTCTGGAGTCACTGACAAACCAGTCATTCCAGATGGAATGGGCAGCAGCCAATGGAATACAACCTGAGGCTTAGTTCAGAGACTCAGTAGAATATTGAAACTAGAAAGAAACCTTACTTTGTAATTTATAGAAGTGAGGGAGAAAGGGATGAGGATGAGGTTGAAATAGCTGATTTTTAAATATGATTGTACTATTTCTTCTTCCAGGTACACATACTTCCCTGAGAGAAGAATGGGAAGACTCAGAGATATACTATCAAATATGTATTTATTCTAAAGAATATAGGGCCTGCTTTCATCATTGATCACTTGCTTCATGGCTTGAGAAACACTGGCCATTTCCTTGGTTCTTTTCATCTGTATGAAGACTAATGAATCCTTAATACCAGAGGTTTCTATCCTTCAAAGAAAGGATAGAAAGAACAATCTACCTGGGGCCTGATTGAATAGAATTGGACAGAATTCCTCAAAGATAATCCCATATAACCAGTTATTAAATAATGGGAACAGAAAACCACCATGGGTAAAGGGATTTCCCAAGCTCCAGGACTATCACCCAAGTCTGCCATCTGTAAGCAGGCCCACTAGAGAAAATCTGACCTGGCTTGTTGCATGACCAAAAGGCAGATGAAGAGATCAGTAGCAGCAGAGGTAACCTCTTTAATTATTTTCTTGGCATTAGAAATTAAATACTGTTAGGTCTGGGTTTTGTTCTTCCTGAGTCCTATAGGCTATATATTGCCTCTATCTATGTTAATGACCTTATTCTTGTTTCCTTTTTGAACTTTCCTTGATGGGCTTGTCCTTTGATGTCTTTAAATGGTCTTGTTTGATTATTGATGACATATCTTTGCTGAAGTAGAGGTAGCCACCAAATACCCCAGAATTATTGTTGTGCCTGTGTTTTTGCTCTAAGTATTGATACTTCCCTTAATTGTCTATGTTTTCATGGTAGGCATGATTTTTGTTGCTTATCTATGGATTCATTTACTGGAACTACCATCAATGGAGAGATGAACTGGCAGGTCTAAAGCCACACAGCAAATCAGTAGCCTAGCAAGTCTTAAAACCCAGGTAGGCCCACTGCTATGAGCACTTGACTTTATTTGGACTTGGAAATGTAAATGAACACAACCATTCTATATGACTTGTTCAAAATCAAATTGACTAAAGGAGGAGATGGGAAGCCAGAGAGCAGTCCCAGACTAGATAATGATTTCCTCCTCTCTTTTTCTCTCATTAAAGAAATCCATGGAGAGACTAAGAAACTGCATTAAAACAAACAAACAAACAAGCATCTTCAACCAAGAGAGTACTAACAAAATGTTAACTTCCCAAACATAAGACAACTGTAGTTGCCTCCTGGAACAGTGCTCCAAGAAAATGGGACAATGAGATCAATATCCCTCCCAACAGACAGACTTCTCATTTCTTTTTTGTCACCAGCTGTTTAGTAACTCAGCCAAACTTCCTTATCTAGACATCCGCCATTTGAATCGAAGGGCAAAAGTCCTGCAATGGAGGTGGCGGAATGTCAGGTCCTCTTTCTTCCTTTGTGCTGCTAAACCACCAGGGAAAAAAAAAAGAAGTTGCTTTCTTTAATGGGCTGGTCCATTCACTGTCCACCTTTTTACATGTCACCCTGGTGAGAAGCCCATAGCCCTTTTGTAGTCCAAAGTTCCAGAAATGCATCTGCTTGGAACACACAGACCTACAGAACAATGGGATAAAGATGGGATGTGAAAAGAGGATGATTCTCAAATTTTTTCTGCTTTAAATCTCTTTCAGTGATCTAGGGTTGGATGAACAAAGCAAGCAAATTCCATGGCAACCAACCACTAGACAGCTTCCTGGGGGTGGTAGGTTGCTACCTCCTTCAACCTGAAAAAAGAATGAAAAGATGCAAGGTGGCAACCCCCTTTCCTATCTATTCACCTCTCACAGACAGGCACAGCTAGGAGAAATCTCTCATTGAGCCTTGGTGAGGAATCCAGTCCTGTCTGCATCTATCTGAAGTAGGCATCATGTGTCAATTGCCCAGTCTTCCATGCCTTAAATTCTGTCCCTCCACATGGTCATCTCCTAGCTTCCTTGATTTTTTTGTCTTTTTGGAGGGGGAGTAGGGAAGGCAGGGCAATTAGGGTTAAGTGATTTGGCCAAGGTCACACAGCTAGTAAGTGTTAAGTGTCTGAGGCTGGATTCGAACTCAGGTCCTCCTGGCACCAGGGATGGTGCTCTATTCACTGTGCCACTTAGCTACCACCTAGATGCCCCCTTCCTTGGTTTTCTTAAAGATTCAGTTTAAATTCTACCTTCTGCAGAAGACCTTTCTCTACCTTCCATCCCACCCTCTTTCCCTCTGAGACTACTTTGCATTCATACTGTATACATCTTTTATCTATGTATTTACATATTGTTATTTTCATTAGAATATCAGCTCCTTCAGAATAGAGAACACTTTTTTTACTTATATTTGTATCTGCAGTACTATACACAGAGCCTGGCACACAACAAGTGCTTAATAAATGCTTGTTAGCTTGACTTTTGGGGATGGGATATGTATTGCTTTATATATGTACAACTTTTTAACAGCTTTGATGAAGAGAAAGAAAGGGATAAAGGGGGATCATATGAATAATGTAATCAATAGACTTAGCTTTTTCCCTTTCTCTTCTACCAATTTTTGTATAAATCTGTTAAGCAATTAAAGAGGAATTCACTTTCTCTCCTACTTCTGTGATCTGGGTTGTACCACTCAACCTCTCTGGGTCCCAGTTTTATCATTTGTAAAATTGGTAATTAGACTATAAAGTCTCTAAGGTCTTGTCACCCTAGGCCTAGAATCCTAGAATGGCTGACATCTCTTAGTGCATATGCTATCAAGAGAATTGCCCACAGGCAAATAGCAAAAGGAGGAGAAACAGGGACCTAGAAGGAAGGTGCTGGTAAATATTTAACAATTGGCTCTCCAATTAAGTGTGTTGTATGCACAACACATTTTTAAGTTTAATCTGCATTTTTAACATTTCTCTATAACTTTCTTTAGTATAAGCAATCAACAAAACAATAAATCAATACCTGATTTTTAGCAATTCCTGATTTCCAAGGAGTAAATGCTCACACTAAAAATTTAATAACCAACTGGCAAGATGGTCTGAGCCAGCTCCAGCATGCCAGAGGGCATGGGTGGTTTGTAACATGGATAACTAGTCTCTGAGTCACAAGTAGAAAACTCTGATCACTTACCTCCTTTGCTCAATTACCTTCCATGGCTCCCATTGCCCAGAAAATAAAGTAGAATCCCTGATTCTGATGTTTAAGCTCCTTGAAAATAAGGCTCCAGTCTACCACTGTTTAAAAACCTTCACTGATTTCCTATTGGCTACTGAATAAATCCAAACTCTTGGTCTTGACGTTTAGAGCCCCCTAGAATCTGGTGGCAATATCCCATTCCAATTTTATATCATACTTTCCTTAGAGTGCTCCTACGTTTTAGGAAAATTGAATGATTCAACTTTGTCCTTTGTATAAATTTAGGCATCAACCAGGCATGAGAGCAGTATACACAATGACTATAATATAGTAAGTGAAAGCAACAGTAAAGGGCAGTCAATCTCTGCCCATCTTGGTCCTAGGAAACTTATGAAATGTATCTTCCTCTTCTCAGTAGGGAGGAACAGGTCTAACAAATATGAAATACCTTGTCAGATGAATATCTGGTTGCTTTTGCCCAAATTTCTTTTCATTATTTACAAAGGAGACCAGCAAAAAGTGAAGCTTAAGGGGAACTTTAAAAACCTTTTTTAAAAAATATGGAAGCTTGAGTTCATTGGAGTCATGGGCCAGTTTTCAAAGGCAACATAGACTGCCCTCCTCTTGCTCTTTAGTTCTGAACCCAGCTCATGTCTACCCCCAGTGTCTTTGCAATGTGTCTTCACTAATCAGCCATGTCTATGACTGTCCATCCTGTTGCAAATCGTAGTTTGTACTGTTCACCTGCCTGGCTTTTCCTGGGTGGATAGTTAGGCCACACATTTTTGAGGGATTGTGAATCTTATTTAAATGTTTCTGTAGCGTGCTAGGGCTTATACTAGTTAGGAGCACAATACCCTCTATGAACAAGAACATTAGGAATACCTCACTGTCAATAAGGAATGTCTCTTCCATTCAGATTCTGCTCTGGTTATATTCTTTGATAGTAGCAAACACTGTTGACAAGTATACATCCACTTGTTCCATGTTCCACTTGTTATTAACTGCCAGAAGATCATAAAACAAAGTTATCTCCGCTGAATGTGAGATTCCTTGTTGGAGGAGTGTCACCGTCATGTCTCCAATACATAGTAAGATGTTTATTGATTGGCTAGAAAACATTTAAGTTGGCATTTTGATCAAAATGTTGACTTGGTTGACAATAAGAGTGTTTTTGTGGAATCTTGCATTCTTTGTACCTTACAGTGAATTATATATCTGAAGAAATGAGATCTGTTCTAGAATGTCATTTGCAAAAGCTTGCCTCTTATTTTATCATACTTTTGTAAGAGTACCCTCCAGATTAATATATCTGTTTTCTATGAATTACCTTACCAGGTGGTAACTGGACACAAAGGAAGTCTGTTCACTGAAATAGGCCAATCAGGAGCCTGAAGTGAGCCAAAGTCTTGGTCATTCCCAGGTGCCTTTACCAGCATTAGTTGGCTGATCTTGCTCAGCGCTGAACCTCCAAACAGCCTAAATCAGCCTTGTGGCTACTTCTGTGTCCCACTTGTTCATGGGAAATACTGCATTCTCTACCCTCACCCCTCCACAAGTTTCACCTGGGTCATGGGCTCCTTTGTACTTTTTACTTGGGGTGTCTCAACACTAGTGTCTAATTTTCCTCCTAAGAAAACTTCTGCTTTCAACCCAACTTGGACTTCTCTGCATTTTGAGGGGTGGACTTTACCAGGTTGACACCTTCACTGAGGATACCCTTGATGCTTGTATAGATTTTTCTCATTAAAAACTTTTAAGAGATGGGAAAGTTGAAGTATGGACTTGAATTCATAAAATCTGGCTTTGAATCTTGGCTCTGGCACTTTTCTGTCTTTTTACTAGCTGTGTGGCCTTGAGCTCTTACCTCTCTGACCCTCAATTGGCTCATTTATAATGGGGATAATATTTTATTTGTCTACCTCAGAATTGCTCTGAGTAATAAGATAATGAAAAGTGCTTCATAAAGTCCCACATAAGAGTTGGGGGAGGGGACTATAAAAAGTTGCTGTTGGAAAAGAATTGAGATGTACTTTTTGCATTTGCTTTAACTGACAATTGAAATTTAATGTATCTCAAGTCCAGAATGAGTTGGAAGTTGGGCTATTGAATGTATGAAGAGAAAGTTCTTGAATAAAACAAAAACCATCTATCTATCTACCCATCTACCTATCTCTCTCTGTCTCTGTCTCTCTCTTTTTAACTCTATTCCCTATCATCTACCAATCATCCCTATCATTATCTATAAATGTAGATTTTATAACAAAGTGTACATATATGTATTTATTGTTATATCTAGATCTTGATCCATATCTCTCTTCTGACATCTCTCTAATTCTAAAAGAAACTTTCATAGGGTTTCTCATATGGACTCTCTCCTGATATTTCAAAATCCCTTCCCCCCACACAGTTAACAGGCTACAGATGTTTTTCTTTCTCCCTGTCCCATATCTAATACTCAGTGACTGACAAATACCAGTGCTTGGTCTAACTTCATTTCTCCCCATTCACATTTGAATCCATTGCTCTGTAGGGTCCTTGAAGGCAAGGACTTTATTCCATGACAAGCCTCGCAAAGTGTCTTGCCATTGCTAGGCAGGCAACACATGTCAACCATTGATCACTTCAAAGTGCTTATAGCTGGGAGTACTGGCCAATAGAACCAATCCCACCTAGCAACCAACATGCTTTCTGAGCTAGAGGAATAGCAGAATTGGGTGAAAGTGTGTTTCTGCACAGATGGCTCCCATCAGAATGAAGACATACCGGTGGTAAAAGGTGCATATGAAACAGGATCTCAGGGATTGGCAATCCTTCTGATAGTTTCCTGCCTGTTAACAGATTGCAGATGAACATCTATCTCTGTGTGAGCTTTTTTTCCTCCAGGGACAGCCCATGCTGAGTTTTTTTGTTTTGTTTTGTGTGTGTGTGTGTGTGTGTGTGTGTGTGTATTTTGTTGTTGTTTTTTTGATTAGGACTATGGCACCAGAGAATTCAATTTGAGCTGCCTGGCATATATTACAGCCTTAGTTCCTATTATTTTTCCTTACCCTATTGTGCAAGTCCAGAACATCTTCTGAGGACTTCATCTTATGGGATTCATTGAATCACAGATTGAGATCTAGAAAGTCTAATTCTCTTATTTCACAAATGAGGAAACTGAGGCTCATGGAGATTGCCCAAGGTCATACAATGGAACATTTAGGATTTGAACCAGGGTCTCTGGCTCCCCATTCATCACTTTCCCTCCCTATATCTTGTTTCATTTTACCGATGGGGAGAGAACTTATGATTACAGGCACATACATAAAGTTTGCAAGACAGTTCTGTGAAGTTCCTTCTTTGTCCTGACCCCTGACCCATTTTCAACTGCCAATCATGCTGAATCACATCAAATTATGCAGTGCTACACATATTCACGAGAGCTGGGTTGAGACCCACAAATTCATTTTCACATGTGACTTAAGCCAAGAACTTTTTCTCAGGTCTGCAGTGGTGTCAAAAAGAAATGGTCTGCTAGAGGTCAAACAGTGGGATTCAGAGCCCCGATCTTTCGTGCAAATGGTTTACCCAGCCACCATCTACTTCTTAATAGGTCATCCCAGTTCTGTGGATTCACAAATTAAGATATTTTTTGTATCATGTACATTCTCATATATTCAGGGGACCTTGACTTGGTTATCAGCAATCACATGTCATGGTTAAAAGCCCCTTGTCCAATAAGAGCTAAAAGGAAAGAACACTGGATTTGGGAATTGAGAAGAGCAGGATTCTCATTTGTCCTCTGGCACTGTGATCTTGGACAAGTCATGTGATATCATCCCTGTGAAATGATGGCATTATACTAGGTCTTCTTTAAGCTCCCTTACCCCTCTAACCTAGTATGATCCTAATTATGATTTCCAAACTTTTGGGTGGGGGATATATTTGTTTTTGGAATTTGTATTGGATGATTTTGAATTTGTTTTATTATTTTTATTTGTCTTTCCTCTGTGATCTTATCAATATATAGAGCTAGCTTTCTGGAAGGAGATTAGCCTACTAAAGTGGGTCAGTGCCTTCACAGAAAATTAGAAAGGCTTAGAAAGTTGCCTGGAACACTGAAGGTTAAATGGGGAAGGAAAGAGCAAATATTTATTAAGCACCTATTATGTGCAAGGCACTGTGCTACCTAAGGGCTTTATAATTATTTGATCTTTGATCTTCATAGCAACCCTGGGAGCTATGTGTTATTATGGTCATTTTAAAGATGAGGAAACTGAGACAGACAGAGGCTAAGTGACTTGCCTAGGATCACAGGACTAGGAAGTGTCGAGCCAGATTTGAACTTGGTCTTCCTGCCTTCAGACTACACTATTTTGGTAGTGTAAATGTAAAATTTCTAAATGACTTCTCTACCATGTTCCAAGGAGCTCATCATTGGGGTAATCTATAAGATCTCATCAGCAATGGTTCTTCACCCTACTGCCTAGGTTAAATGACTTTTACAAGGTCAGATTTGAGCCTAGGTCTGCATGATTCTTATATCAGCTAATTACTGCTTCACACTGAATCTCAAACTTAAGCAGAATAAATATCTTCCTTCCTTCCTTCCTTCCTTCCTTCCTTCCTTCCTTCCTTCCTTCCTTCCTTCCTTCCTTCCCTCCCTCCCTCCGTCCCTCCTTTCTTTCTTTCTTTCTTTCTTTCTTTCTTTCTTTCTTTCTTTCTTTCTTTCTTTCTTTCTTTCTTTCTCTCTCTCTCTCTCTCTTTCTTTCTTTCTTCTCCTTCTTCCTCTTCTTCTTGCTCTTCTCCTCCTCCTCCTCCTCTGCCTCCTCGTTCTTCTTCTCCTCCTTTTTCCTGCCCCTGAGAAATAAAAGTTGAGTTATTAAGGGAACCAAATTATTTTGTAAGCAAATAAACAACCAAACAAATTCAATTCAATTTAAAAACTGTTTATTAAACCCTTTTTATGTGCTGGGCATTTTGTTAGGTGCTGGAGACACAAAGGTAAACAATGAAATAGCCTCAGACTTTAAAGAGTTTATATTTTATGAGTGAAATAGAATAGGAAGTGCATCTGCATAGAAAATTAAATTAAATATAAGATTGATTAAAATTAATTTCAGGAATGTGGTTGAGGACACAGGTCTAATATTAAGGGCCATTTGTTAACAGGGAGAGTAGTTAGCTGAACAATGGAAGGGTAAGTTAGTGCAGGATAGGGCTGTTCACAGTGATTTCAATGTAAAGGATGAAGGGGAGGAAGATTCTGTCTAGGGACCAAAAGCAGCATCATTCTGTACACCCATGAACATATTTCCTGCAAGCCTTGATCATATATTAATATTGCCTGTTATTTCTTTACCATGTAGAAAGGATGAACTGAAACAGACTGCTCTGCTGGCACTTTTTAAATTAGGAAAATGTAAAGGTCTTTGGGTTTGGGATCCTTTTGGTTGACACCTTGCCACATCCTGGGGGCCTCCAAGCCTTAGCTCAGCATTCTAGAGAGCAAGGTGAACCCAGTTCCATCTTTGCAGCCCTCCAAGCTATGGAATTATAAGGCAAACTGATGAGCAGCTAATCCTAACAGGTTAAGATCTCTGCTTTGCATTACTTGCTCAGCCATTGGTTTCTGCCTACTATTTACTCTTTTTCTGCTTTGCTTTCCCATAGCTACCCCCACAAGGTACATAGTAGGCATTTAATAAATGCTCATTAATTGACACATTATACTCTATTTATACCTCTCTCTAAGCAACCACTGCCTTCTTATGTAATAGGGAACAATGGCTAACCTTTATATAGAGTTTGCTATATGCCAATATGCTAAGTACTATATAATTATTATGATCTGTATAACAACCCTAGGAGGTAGGGGCTATTTTTATCCCCATTTCACAGATGAGGAAACTAAAGTAGTCAGAAGTTAAGTGACTTGCTCAAGGTCACATAGCTAGTACATGTCTGAGACTGGATTTGAACTCAGTTTCTCCTGATTTCAGGCCCAACACTCTATTCACTGTACCACCTAGCTGCCCAACAAAATCTTTTATTAGAAATTTCAGGATCCCAACAAATTCTATATTCTTCTCTCCATAGCCATGGGGACTGGACTTCCTGTTATTTGACTGCTACGCAGAACTTCCTGGTTAGGAGAGGCCCACTCGTGATTCAGGCTGGTCCTTTCCCCACCATGTATAGTCTTGAAGAGTTAATAGAACCCTAAGAGGGTTATATGGTTCAAGCAGGTCACATGGCCAAGATGTGGAAAAGATGGCCCTTCAATCCACATTTGCCTGGGTTTGAGGCTGGCTCTAACTATGCCACCTCTTAACAACTTTCTATCAATTTATATAAAGAGAATGTTTATTGAAAACCATTGCCACATAGATTGACTCTTCATTCTCATAGCTTTCCAAACTTCAAAGTTGGAGGTATCCAAGATGATGAAGCATTCTGACTTAATTGCTCTGCTTCTGGTTTGTTCCTTTACAAATATTTGTTGTTGTTATTATCATAATGCACTCGATCACAAGAGCTCTATTAATCAGGTGGTTTAAATATTGTAATTTCCATTTCACAGATGAGGAAATTGAAGTCAAATAACTGTTCCAGGATCATAGAACTAGTAGACATCTGAGCCAGCAAAGCAACAAATCAGGGCTTAATTTATATACTTTTTCCCAAAAATTGTGGTTTACATCATTTATTTCTGCCAGATTTTGAGTTACATTTTTTCCCCATTTTTCCCTACCCCCCACCCCAGAATAGCAGTCCCACAGGATATCCCCTCATCCAATCTGCTCTCTCCCATATCTTCTCCCATAACCGCTTCGACTTTTCCAGTAGGGCAAAGTGAATCTCTGTGCCCCAATGCATGTATATCTTATTTCCCAAGTATATGTAAAATAGTATTAATAATAGTATTTATATATTTTTGAAAATTTTATTTTAAAACTTTGAATTCCAGATTCATTCCCTTCCTCCCTTGTCACCCACCCTTACTAAAAAAATTCAGTATATGTTATACATATGTAGCTATGAAAAACATTACCATAGTAGATATATTATAAAAGACTGACTATATTTCCCTCCCTCCTATCCCACCTCCCACTTGGTCTATTCCCTACTTTGATCCTGTCCCTATTCACAAGTGGGTGCTTCCAAATTCCCTCCCCCACTTCCCTCCTGCCCTCCCTTCCATTGTCCCCTCTCTCATCCCCTTCTCCCTTACTCTTCTGTAGGGTGAGAAACCCTATTTAGTATGTATGTCATTCTCTCTCTGATCCAAATTCAATAAGAATAAGGTTTTTCCCTTTTGCCTTCCTGTTCTTCCCCTCCCTTGTAACCATTTTCCCCTGCCTCTTCTCTATGAGAGAGTTTACCCTATTCTGTCTTTCCCCATCTCCTCTCATTATATTCCTGTCTCACCTCTTAATTTCACCTTTTAAGTATCATCCATTCCTATTAAATTCGACCTGTGTCCTCTATCTATGTATACCTGTAAACATATATACATACATTCACATATGTATTCATATGCCCAAGTACCCTTCTTCAACTATTTTCATACTGAGAAAAGTTTCATCAGTTACAGTTATTGTTTTTCCATGTAGGAATGTATATAGTTCAACTTTGATAAGTTCATAGTGATTTCTTTTCCCTGTTTATCTTCTCAAGCATCTCTTGCTTCTTGTATCAGAATGTCAAATTTTCTATTCAACTCTGGTTTTTCCTCAAGAATGCTTGAAAGTCCTCTATTCCACTGAATATTTTCCCCTGAAACATGATACTCAGTTTTTCTAGGTAGGTGATTCTTGGTTTTAATCCTAGGTCCTTTGCCCTCTGGAATATCATATTACAAGCCCTTCAGTCTCTCAGTGTAGAAGCTCCAAGATCCTGTGTTATCCTGATTGCATTTCCATAGTATTCAAATTGTTTCTTCCTGGCTGCTTGTAATATTCTCTCCTTGATCTGGGAATTCTGGAACCTGGCTATAATATTCCTAGGGGTTTTCTTTTTGGGATCTTTTTCAGGAGGTGATCAGTGAATTCTTTCAACCTCTATTTTGCCCTCTGGTTCTAAAACATCAGGGTGATTTTTCCTGGAGAAGTTCTTCAAGGATGATTTCTAGGTTCTTTCTTTGATCATGGCTTTCAGGTAGTCCAATAATTTTTAAATTATCTCTCCTGGTTCTGTTTTCCAGGTCAGTGGTTTTTCCCATGAGATATTTTGCATTGCCTTCTATTCTTTCATTTGTTTGGATCTGTTTAACAGCCTCTTGATTTCTCACAAAGTCACTAGCTTCCATTTTGTCAATTCTAAATCTGAAGGAAAGATTCTCCTCAGTGAGCCTTTGAGATTCTTTTTCCATCTGGCAAATTCAGCTTTTTAAGGCATTCCTCTCCTCATTGCCTTTTTCAGCCTCTTTTGCCATTTGAGTTAGTCTATTTTTTTAGGGTATTATTTTCCTCAGTAAGGCTGTTGACTCTCCTTTCATAATTTTCTTGCATCATTTTCATTTCTATTTCCAATTTTTCCTCCACTTCTCTTATTTGATTTTCAAAATCCTTCTTACAGTCCTCTATGGCCTGTAGCCAGCTTGTATTTTCATTTGGGGCTTTTGGTGCAGGAATTCTGATCTCCTAGTCCTCCTCTTGTTCCATGCTTCGATCCTCTTTGCCCCCAAAATAGGAGTCTAATGTTGAATTTTTCTGTTTAGTTTCCTTTGCCTAAGCATGTTGCTACTCAATTACTTGACTTTTGGGCTTGTTGCCACAGTAGGACTCTGCCACCAACTAGGGGAACTTCCATCTCAAACATTGCGGTTTTCCCAGCTACCAGAGGTATTAGTTGGGTGGCCTCTCTGACGCCTCCACAGACTCTGGCAAGCTGGTCACACACCCTAAGACCTCCACCCCAGACTGCAATCCAGATCCAGTAAGGTTAAATCAAGAGCAATTACCCCCCCCCCCACCCCCAGACTGATTGCTGGATCCCCCTACAGTTAGCAGGGCAGGAACTGAAGCTGTGGTGTGTGTCCCCTGGCTGTGCTGAAGCTTCTCAGTGGCTTCTTGCCGCCAGAGAAAGAGGCCACGAGGTCTCCCAACTAATGAGTCCCAAAGTCTATACCACACTAACCTCTCACTTTGTCCATGGCTATGTGTTGATAATTCTATAAGCCCCAAAGCTTCTTGTGTCCTGGAGTCTCTCCAGCTGGCTGCTGGCCAGGCCGCCCTGCGAATAAAACCTCTGACTTATGCGGGCCTGGGCTCAGCTCCTAGAGTGCTGTTCTGGGTGCTCCCTGCCGGGCTGGTGGGCTGTCCTCAGTGGGAGGTTAGCTTCTTTGTGTCATTTTGTGGGTTCTGGAGCTCCAGAGGTTGTTTAGAGTTCCCCTTACATGAATTTGGAAATTGTGGGATCCAGAGCTGTGTGGAAGAGCTGTTTCTACACTGCCATCTTGACTCTGCTTCCTTAACTTATATTTTTTGTTGATTTTTTGGACTTAATGTAAAAGAGAAAATGTTGAAAAGGTTGATTAAGCTTGAAAATGTGTCTTGAGTATCTGTATATACCCACGTCTCTCTCTCTCTCTCTCTCTCTCTCTCTCTCTCTCTCTCTCTCTCTATATATATATATATATACATACACACACATACATATACACATATATATGTATATAGGTGTATATATTTAAATATGTATATATATACATACATATAAATCCATGTATGTCTGTATACATATACCCATGCACATATAGTAAATGCATACCTATACACATATACGTGTGTGTGTGTGTATGTGTGTGTGTGTATGATACATAGAGGCAGCTAGATGATGTAATGGATAGAGCAGTGGGCTTAGAATCAGAAAGACTCATTTTCATAAGTTCAAATCTGACCTTACACATGTACAAGCTGTGTGACCCTGGGTAAGTCACTTAACCTGCTTACCTCAGTTTCCTTATCCATAAAATGAGCCGGAGAAGAAAATGGCCAATTACTTTAGTATCTTTACCAAGAAAACCTCAAAATGGAGTCACTAAGAGTTGGACATGAAGATAAGAAAAAATAATTCTTATAAATATCATATGAACCTTAAAGCCCTAAATAAATTGCAGTTATGATTATGATGATGGCTCGGCTTTCCTTCATAAAGCCTTAATCACATACAATATTGCCTTGACTTGTTAGGTTTTCATATGAGTAATTCTTATTTTTCCAACTTGATTCTAAATTTGTTGAGAATGGGCATCAAGGGGCAGCTAGATGGCTCAGTAAATGGAGCACCAGCCCTGGAGTTAAGAGACCGTTCAAATCCAAGCTCAGTCACTATTTGTGTGACCCTGGGCAAGTGAACTTAACCCCAATTGTGTGTGTGTGTGTGTGTGTGAGAGAGAGAGAGAGAGAGAGAGAGAGAGAGAGAGAGAGAGAGAGAGAGAGAATGTGGATCAAATATTAGACTTCTTACTCTCAAACCACCTAGACAAGTACTATGTGCATAGTCATTGCTCAGAAATATTCACTGCAGCTTCAAACAGTGGAATGAGAGAATCTATGCTCAAGTATTTACTCTGCTATTTACTACCTATGTGACCTTGGGCCAGTCATTTCTTCCTAAACTTTAATTCACTCATCTGAAAATTAGAAGTTTGGATTAGATAACCCTCAAGGTCTCTTCCAACTCTGAATCAATGCTCTTAGAAATTCAACAAGAATATTTAAGGATTTTTAAATGTGAGTATCAGTAAAAAGAATGGCAGGTTCCCTCTAACAGCCTCACTAAACCCTCCCACCCTGACCCAAACTAGTTTTCATTGTTTTATCTAAACCTGAATATAGTGTATTTCTAGATGTTAAAATAAGTGATCCGTCCTGATTGGGACATATTGTTGTCTCCCTCCCAAACCCCCTCCCCCCAGCCCTTCATTCCTCCTATTCTTTGGCTTTCCCCATCTCACACTCTCCAGACTCAGGAGGATTGGAGAGCTCGGCTAGGCCCTGATGCCTTTAGAAGCTCTCCTCATTTGTTTGTTCACTACCGCAGGAGGGGTGCTTCTCCAAAATTGAAACTTCATACTGTGCCATTCCTTCATCTCATTTCCAAGGCCCCCCCGCTGGGTGACCGTGTGACACACAGCCATTCTGTGAGAATTGAGAAGGATATTGGCAGTTTGGGAGCTGTTGTTCCTGCTTATGTATGCAAAGAACATAATTGCTAAGTGCATCATCTGCTGTAATTTACACATTCACATAGAGCATTGAGCAGTCAGGGCATTTACTTCATTCATGGACACCCAGGGCTCAAGTTCTACATACTTTCTGTCCCAGAAAGAAGCTGGACACTTCCCAAGGCCAGAGACGGACTAGAGGGACTCCTGTATAAAGAGGCCGTTTTCCAAGATCCAAAAAGTGGGACTTGGATGGTTTTCCTTTGGGTAGTTTGGAATTCTCAAATGAAAGAGGAAAGAGAATGGAGCTCGCATTCCCTATTCTTGAATTTTGTTTTCAGTCAAAGTTCAGGGCCCATAGAAAGCCAGTTTTCATTGTCCTCAGGGAGCTCACTGGCCTAGGTGTGCTATCCTTGCTTTCTGGGTGAGAGGGGTAAGAAATGCAAAGCTCAGATGGATTCATCTTATTTGATTTTGTTGATTTTAGAGGCAATGAGTGTGGTGCAGAGATTATAGACCTAAAAGTTAAGAGTTACCCTATTGGACATATTGGCTCCATGACCTTGAGAGAGTCATTTGAATTCTCTGGGTCTCAATTTCCAAATCTTCAAAATATTGAAAGAATATTGAATTTGAAACCAGATTCCTTGGGTTCAGATCACAGCTTTCCTCTTTTTATATTTTTTTATATTAGATCTCTTTGAAATTTGAAAAATTACTTAACCTCTCTTGGTCTTAGTTCACTAGGTTGTAAAATGAAAGAGTTGGACTGGATGAATGCTAAGGTCCTTTCCAGCACAAAATCTAAGATTTTATTACTAGATGATCTATGAAGTGTCTTCCACCTGCCTGTGATTATACTGTTGTATGTTTGAATAATAGGTAGCAGTGTGCTAAGTGAAATACAAAAAATTCCTGCCTTCAGTATGCTAATCATCTAGTAAAGAGTCAACACTAAAGGACAGATTTCTGGTGTCGCCATAAGTTCAACTTCATTTTAGTCCTAGACGTTATTCTTTCTTTTCCCTGTAGACTTCAGACTTTTAGGGAACTGGGAAATGGAGAGGCATAAGTCAGTTAATACCGATTAAATAAGTATAGTGTGCTGAAGTGTCCTAGGCTAGAGATGCAAAGATTAAAATCAAACAGTTCTTGACTCTAGTAACTTTTTTTGAGGGGACACAACATACAAATAAAATTGATTTAGTTAATTTGGTATGTGTATGGAGGGGAAGGAATCAAAAAAGATCTCATGGAAAGTGTTTCCTGAGCTGAACCTTAAAGGAAATCAAGAATTTTAAGAGGTAAAAATGAAGAGGAAGTGAATTCCAGGCATGGGGGACAGATAGTACCCAGACACGAGAGAAGAGATGCAATGTCCATGTAAAGAACAATTAAAAAGATCAATTTGGAAGGACAGTAGAGTTTTTGATGGGAGTAATACAATAAGGCTGGAAAGGAAGGTTAGCACCAGGCTGTGAAAGGCTTTAAAAGTCATGGAATTCATTGTGAATGTGATATGGTCAGACTTCAGGAAGATCACTTTGGTAGCTGTAGGGAGGACTGATAATGGGGAGGAGAAGAAAAACTCTCAGGGCCTAACAGAACATTTTCTATCTGGTAGGTGCTCAGTAAAAGCATATTGAATGGATGCTTGCTCACCCCTTGTGTGTAAATCACAATATTCACCTGGTCTTTACTAGGTGAGAGGCAGCCTAACATGGTGGATTGATTGCTAGACTCTGATCCAGGAAGATTTGGGTTCAAGTCTCTCCTCTGATTCATTCTGTATGTTTAACTAGGTAAGTTGATTAACTTCATTACCCAAGCAAATTTTTTAAGACTAATTTCCATAGAAGCTGCTGATCCGTGCTAACAGAGGACCTTCCTGTACTGATGAAATCACAGTGTCCCTAACACTGTTAATTAAGCTACAGAAGATCTAAAGATGAATCTTTCACAGACCAGTTATAGAGACAAAGCTAACATACTTGCCATAGCAAGTCAGGTTCAAATTAGGAATCAGAAGACTCTTTTTACATCTACAAAATCCCATATACCAATATTTACTTAATTTTTCTGGTGGGTTCCCTTTTGTAGAGACCTCTCACAGGAGATAGCACATCACAATTGGCCTCCAATTAATTGAAAATGGTCACGTCAAACCTCTTCACAGCTCTGCTCCACTAGACTAGAAGGTTGTGAATTGCAGACCACGACTTCACCACACAAGAATCTGAGGATTGTGAGGGTGCTTGGTAAGGAGAGAGGAGCTGTCCAGGAGCTGTTTAGCATGCACATGGCATCCTTCAAACGCAAGTTTTCAAAGGATAACTTACCTATTCATTCAGAGCCCCCAGTGTGCCAAGTACTCCTTGCAAGAGAAGGAAAGAAGGGCCCATGCAGACCTTCAACCACTAGAGGGCATTTGGAGGACACAAGATCAATAGACAGCCGACCTCCTGTGGTCAACTGAAGGCAATACACTCTGTGTGACCCACTGTGATAAACTAGGGAATAAACTATTTCAACCAGCTAATATATTATTTATTTTCTTTTGCCACTTGAAGCTAGGTTGGTCTGGTTAGTGATTCAGAGCAGGTAGTGTAAACATACTCTGTGTGTGTCCTGTCCTGCCTGGCATTGCAGATGGTGATGGCATTTTTCCAGCCATGGGAAAAAAAATGTCCTCAGAATCAACTCTGGAAGAATTTACTTTCCTGGAAATTATTTTAACTAGCTAGAAGGAAACAATGAAGGATAGATTTCAATTCAATCTTAAATTTAATTCATTAACACTAAGTTCAGTTTTATATAATGGGAAACCTGGGACTGTGATACCCAATTCTTTAAAAAGAGGGGTTTGGACCAGACACTATTAAAGGTCCCTTCCAGGTCTAATGTTCTTTTTTGTTCCATTCTATTTTATTTTACTCCATTCCCAGGATTAGACATATAACTAAAACACTTGGAGAGAGCTCCAAACTCAGAGTTTCCATTAGATTTGGATCTTAACTCCCGGCAATGCAAAGCACCACAAGGGAACGGAAGGATAAGCTGGAGACTCTCACATTCTCAGAGACAGGGAGCAGAATTAGAGACTCAATTCTGTCTTAGGTTGAGCCAATCTCTTTCTCAATAATCTTGAGCTACCTACTTGATCTCTCTTGGCCATTGTTTCCAAGAGCCAAGGTAGAAATCATATACGAGGACAGAATAGTTTTTCAGCATTATTTTTCATGTCCTTTAATGAAAGGCACATTACAAACACAAACACAAATTGTAATGATGCCTGAGAGTGCTTTTAGAATGAGGAAGCCACAGGGCTTTACTATCACTGACAAATATATAGGATTGTAACTTTGCTAATTAAAGTTTCAGAGTCTGATTGTTTTTGATGTTGTTGTTTTCCAGAAATGGATCAGACTTGGTTCCTAACAGGAATATGTAAACCAGGAAACAAGTGTAAGTCAGCCTTGCCAAGCACCATTGGCTTCAGCACCTTTGAAGGTAGTATCCTAGTGGAAAGGACCCCAGGAGGTCAGGAAATGTGACTGCTGAAGTTCCTGGCTCCTCTACTTCATGGAATGTAATCTCAGAATTGAAAGGGCCCTTGGAAGCCATCAGGCCAACCAAAACAGTACAGGAAAACCCTCTATAGCATCTCCCCAAACGGGTCATCCAACTTCTGCCTGGAGACCCCAATGGATGAGTAATGTATTACCTACAAAGACAGTCCATTTTATTTTCTAGTAGTTGCAATTGTTAGAAAAAGGATTTGTAGATTGCACTGGACTCTATCCTTCTATTCCTCAGAGGTATGCAAAACTGAATTAGATCTCTTTTAAGAATAACAATCCCACAAGTTTTTTTTTAAACAAATACTTTATTAACTTCTGTTTTACATCATTCATTTCTGCCAGATTTTGAGTTACAATCATTTTCCCCCCATTATTCCCCTACCCAACCTCCCAGAATAGCAGTCCCACAAGATATCGCTTCCTCCAATCTGCTCTCTCCCATACCTTCTCCCATACCCCCATCGACTTTTCCATTAGAGGAAGATGAATCTTTGTGTCCCAATGCCTGCACATCTTATCTCCCAATTATAGGCAAAAGAGTATTAATAATAGTATTTATATATATATTTGAAACATTTAATGTTACGACCTCGAATTTCAGATCCATTTCCTTCCTCCCTTGTCACCCATTCCTTCTTGGGAGATAAGTAATTCAGTATATGTTGTACATGTCTAGCTATGCAAAACATTATCATAGTAGATATATTGTACAAGGCTGCTTATAATTCCCTCCCACTCATCCCACCCCCCACCTGGTCCATTCCCTACATGATCCTGTCCCTCTTCTATAGTGGGTACTTCCAACCTCCCCTCCCCCCAAGGATGCCCTCCCATCCATCATCCCTCCTCTCATCCCCCTTCCCCCTATCCTGCTGCAGGTTGAGATATCCCATTTAGTATGTATGTCATTTTCTCCCTGAACCAAATTCAATGTGAATGTGGTTTTGCCTTTTTAGCCTTCCTTATTCTCCCCTCCTTTGCACCCACTTCCCCTACATGAGATAGTTTACCCTACCATGTCTCTCCCCATCTCCTCTTGCCACTTTCCTCTCTCACCTCATAATTTCATCCCTTGAGTACTCTCCCTTCCCAACAAAATCAACCTATGCCCTCTATCCATATATAACTGTAGCCATATACACACACATTCACATATGTATTCGTATGACCACACCCCCTTCTTCCATTATTTTCATAGTGAGAAAGATATCATCAGTCACAGATATTGCTTTTCCATATAGGAATGTAAATAGTTCAACTTTGATAAGTTCCTTTTGATTTCTTTTCCTGATTACCTTCTCAGGCATCTCTTGCTTCTTGTGTCTGGATGTCAAATTTTCTATTCAACTCTGGTTTTTTTTCCTCAAGAATGCTTGAAAGTCCTCTATTCCACTGAATGACCATATTTTCCCCTGAAACAAAATACTCAGTTTTGCTGGGTAGGTGACCCTTGGGTTCATTCCAGTTCTTTTGCCCTCTGGAATATCATATTCCATGCCCTTCTATCCCTCAGTGTAGAAGCTGCCAGGTCCTGGGCTATTCTGATTGTGTTTCCACAATATTGAAATTGTTTCTTCCTGGCCGCTTGTAGTATTTTCTCCTTGATCTGGGGATTCTGGAACCTGGCTATAATATTTCTGGGAGTTTTCTTTTTGGGATCTTTTTCAGGAGGTGATCTGTGGATTCTTTCAACCTCTATTTTGCCCTCTGGATCTAAAACATCAGGGCAGTTTTCCTTGAGAATTTCTTGAAGGGTGATTTCTAGGTTCTTTCTTTGATCATGGCTTTCAGGTAGTCCAATAATTTTTAAATTGTCTCTCCTGGATCTATTTTCCAGGTCAGTGGTTTTTCCCATGAGATATTTCACATTGCCTTCTAATCTTCGTTTGTTTGGATCTGCTTAACAGCATCTTGATTTCTCATAAAGTCATTAGCTTCCATTTGCTCCAGTCTAACTCTGAAGGAATGAATCTCCTCAGTGAACTTTTGAGATTCTTTTTCCATCTGGCAAATTCGACTTTTTAAGGCATTCTTCTCCTCATTGCCCTTTTGGGCCTCCTTTGCCATTTGAGCTAGTCTATTTTTTAAGGTGTTGTTTTCCTCAGTCAGGCTGTTGACCCTCATTTCATACTTTTCCTGCATCCTTCTCATTTCTCTTCCCAATTTTTCCTCCACTTCTCTTATTTGATTTTTAAAGTCCTTCTTAAGGTCCTCTATGGCCTGCAACCCGCTCATGTTTTCCCCTGGGGCTTTTGGAGCAGGACTTCTGACCTCACAGTCCTTTTCCCGCTCTATGCCCCCAAAATAGGAGTCTAGGGTTGCATTTTTCTGTTTCCTTTGCCTTGGCATGTTGCCACTTAATTGCTTGACTTTTGGGCTTGTTGCCACACTATGGCTTTAAGGCCAGCTAGAGGAATTTTCGTCCCGAACGTGTGGGGGGCAACTTCCGTTTCTGGCAAGCTGTAAACCCACCCACAACTTCCACCCTAGATCACAATCCAGATCCAGGGAGGTTAAAGCAAGAGCGATTACCCCCCAAGACTGATCGCTGGATCTCCCCACGATTTGTAGGCTGGGAGCCGGAAATGCCTATGAAAACTACACAATGGCGTGTCTCCTCAGCGGCTTCTAGCCCCCAGGGGAGGGAGCTGACGCATTCCCCAAATACAGGTCCCAAAGTCCATAGGACACTAACCTCTTACTTTGTCCTAGGCAAGTCTATGTTGATAATTCTGGAGTCTCCAGGGTTCCTGGTGTTCTGGGGTTCCTCCAGCTGGCTGCTGGCCCTGCCGCCCTGGGGCTAAAACCTCGGCTCAGGTGGACCTGGGCTCGGCTCGGCTCCTGCGCTCTGCGCACTGCCGGCTCCCAGACCACTGCGCTGGTCCTTCCTGCAGGGTGCTGGGCTGTCCTCAGCGGGAGGTTAGCTTCTCTGTGTCGTTCTGTGGGTGCTGGGGCTCCAGAAGTTTTTCAGAGTCCTTTTTTACATAGTTTGTGGAGAATCTGGGGGCAGAGAGGCTTGGAAGAGCTGTTTCTACTCCGCCATCTTGGCTCCGCCCTCCAATCCCACAAGTTTTTAAACAAAGATATCATGTCTACCCTAAGTCTTCTCTTTGCTAGGCTAAATATTCCCAATGCTTTCACCTTTAAACATACATGGATTTTAAAATGCCTCTTGTTTTCCTTTGTTACTAACATTTCTCCATGTATCCCTCTTCCTCTTTCTCCTTGAAAACCATTCCATATAACAAATAGTATTTTTAAACTTAAAAAGAGTAAAACTATCAGCACAACCAAAAAAATTCAGAAAATATATACAATGTTCCATGCCAATGCCATCTCTGCAAAAGAGTGGCAAGGGGTTTCTTTTCATATCTTTTTGGGAGCCATGCCTGTTCTTTTCAATCCTGGAGCATTCTTTTATTTTCTTACTTTTGTTTAAAGTGATACAGATTTTAGTTCTCTCAATGCCTCTATCTTTTTTCTCTGAACACCCTCTTTGTCTATGTTCCTTTAAAAGCTTAGCATCCAAATCTAAAATCAGTCATCTTGATGCAGGCACAGAATCCAGTTGGACTAATATGTTCTTTGTTCTGACCCTGGGATAACTGTCTTTAACTCTCTGGACCACAGTTTCCTCACTTACAGAGTAAGGGGAGTTGGAGAAGATGATCCTTAAAGTCTTTATAGCTATAAGATTCTATTAAAGGAAATCAGTCTGAGCCTAAAGGTAATCAGCATAAAAGCAACTGAGAATTTTAATAAAATCTGAAACTCTCACAGCACAAGAATGCTATGTTTCTCTTAGATGGCAATGCTTTCTGCCTTGAGATGCATTAATACCTTCTATTGGTAAGTGGGGACCGGACTGGTAACTTGCAATCTGGGAAAAGATTTTTCTTCCTGATAGTTTTTTTTTTCCTTCAAACTTTTCAGTAAAAAAGGAGTAAATGCACTGGTGAAAATATGTTGGATAATATTATTTTTCAAAATAGTGACTTAAGATATGGCACTCTAGGGAGGAAGGGAACTTATTTCAGGAAGACAGGATTTCTGTTTACTCCAGCTCAGAATTTTGTGCAAAGTCAGGATAATACTTAGGATGAAAATTCCACTTAAGTAAAAATATTTCATTACTTCCTTATCCCATGGAAGATGCTAATCAGTAATTTTATAGAATTAAGCCAGCTCTGCTTTAGGCTGGTGATTTTGCCTATTCATAGCCAGAGACTGGACAACAGGCAAGTGATTTGAGTAAGGAAACAGAATGGAAAATATGGACAGCTGTCAGCAAAAGAATCACAGAATTTTAGAGTCGGAAGGGAACTTAAAAATCATCTAGTCCAACTCATGCCCAAAAAAGGAAGTCAAGCACAAAAAGGGTCAGTGGGCTTCTTCTCTATAACCTCTAATTAAGGAGAAGACTATTGTTTCCTAAAACTGTACTGTTTTGGCAAAAGCTGTTGGGAATTGATTGATTTTTGCTTTTTTTTTTTGAGGGGGGAAGGTACGACAATTGGGGTTAAGTGACTTGCCCAATGTCACACAGCTAGTTTTGTGTTAAGTGTCTGAGGCTAGATTTGAACTAAGGTCTTCCTGACTCCAGGACCAGTGCTCTCTATTCACTGTGCCACCTAGCCACCCCAAAATTAATTTTTTTTTATTAAAGCTAAATAAAATTGTTGGGATATCTCCTTTTGGAGAACTTACCTTATGAGGCAAACAGAATAAGTTTATTCCATCTTCCATATAATAACCCCTGAAATACTTGAACTTTGCTGTCATTTTCCTCCTGAGTCTTTTCTCCTTGGGCCAGTTATCCCCAGTTCTTTAAACTGATTTTAATAAGACAGTAATTTTAGGCCTTTGTATCACTCTGCTTGCCTTCCTCTGTTCTCTAGTTTATTAGTGTCCCTTCTAACCCATAGTACCATAAACTGAATACAGTACTGCAAATATAGTCTGATCAGGGCAGTGGACAAAGGAGTTATTTCCTTCTTATTCCCAGAAACTATGTAGTCCAAGATCATCTTCACTTTGTGGGCTCCCCTACTCTGCTGACTCACTTTGAGCATGTAATCCACTAAGAACCTTGTTTTTTTTCAAGCTGTTATCTAACCAGCCCTCCCTCTTTTTATACTTGTGAAGTTGATTTTTTGAACCATGGAGTTCTTTTCTACCATTCAGTATACTATCCCTCCCAGCTTTGTGTTAAGTGTAAATTTGATGAACATGCCATCTGATCCCTCATCTAAGTTCCTGATGAAAATGATAAATATCACAGAACCAAACAGAGCCACTGGGTCCCTCTACTGGAGACCTTCTAAACTGACAAAAAAACATGAAAAACTACACTTTGAATCATTCCATTCAATCAATTTGGAATCTAGTTGATCATATAATTGTCTAGTCAAACTCCACCATCTTTTAGAATAGAAGATACTTTATTATGTTCTTTGCTAAAAATCTAATGAAATACTCCATAGGCATGGTCAGGGCTAGGGAATCTCATTAAAACAAATATTTTGAATGACAGCTGGACTTCATGGGAATAGTAGTTTGCTTTTTTCTTAAGCTGAGAGAAGATAAGGTAAATGTTATGGAGTTTGGGTTGGGATCCAACAGTACTGGGAGGAAGCTGGAGAAAGAGGGGCTCTTGTGGCTAGGAGAGCCACATGACCTGGAGGCCAGGAAACCCAACAGAGACTGTTCAATGAAGCATAGAACAGCCTAGTTTGCCACAGCAGGCAGAAAGGGTTGGAAGAAGGTCCTGAGCAGTAGTAGAGTCTTCCTCCTTGGCTTCAAACGAGTGTCTGGGTTGGGAAGAGCCATGTTTTCTTTTTTCCTTTCACTCTCTCCTTCTGCTTAGATGAAACTGAAAATAATAACAGTAACAATAACTAGTTTTATGTTATGTAAAGCCAAGCTGAGCAGCTTTCCAGAGGACTGCTGCTGTGAACAGCTTTCAAGGTTCTGATTACATAGTACAGCGAGCTCTCTATTTATTCAATAACAAATCAGAGCAAAAATTCACAGAAAATCAAGGTACAGCATTCACAATGTTACAACTTATCACAGAAAATCAAAATACATTATTCACCATGTCACAACTCAACAACTTATCACTGAAATGGCCACATAATTTTCAACAAAATAGTCACATAGTTTTAAACAAAGTACATTAATTTAGTCAATCACAAAATCCTTAATTCAATCAAAATGTACAAGAGTCAAAATTCTCCACCCCTAGGTCACAGTAAATCATAATCTTCTCAGTCAGTACACAGTATCCAAGTAAAGTCTTCTTTCAGCTTGACTTGAGACTGGCTCTCAGCTTCCATGGTTCCTCTTCCATGGTCCCAGCTCCAGCTATCACCTGGGTTCAAAGGCAGGCAACTCCTAGTTTCTTGTCCAGCTTTTTGTCCAGTTTTTTGTCCAGTTCCTGTTCCATATTGAAGTTCACAGTGTCCACCTCAAGTCCTTCACAGTTTCTGTTTCCGGAAGACAGAGCTTGAAAGAGCTACAGTAATATTCATGCACATTGCCAGCACCATCATCAATTCACTAGCTGCCTGTGAAATCAACACAGACCCACAAACACAGTCCAGAACTAGTTCAGAAACTTTAAGGTTCAGAAAGCCCTGGAATGTAAATACTGTTATTATTCCTCCATTTAACAGATGAAGAAGAAGTTAACTTGTCCAAGTGTCTGAGGTGGGAATCAAAGTCAAATCTTCTTGACTCCAAGTCTCAAACTGTGTCCTATTTTCCTTTCCCCCATTGCTGATGGTAGTTCTTAAGCCGGATTCTCTTTTTATAAATGAGCTTGTTTGCATTGTCCGCAGGACTGTTTTAGTTTGAGATCAGAGAATACATGGGGGATTTCCCTAAGGAATTTTGTATTTCACAGGGTTTCTACATTAGGACTCTGTATCTCTAGTTAGGGAGGCTAAAAGATTTCCAGGGGGATTATCAAGTTGCATCTCTCCCAAGAAGAAATTTAAAATTTGAACTCAGGGCTTACTTGGAGTTCTGCAATTCCCAAATGTTTTAGCCTCAAGAATCCATTGTACTCTTAAAAATAACTGATGACTTCAAAGAGCTTTTATTTATGTGGATTGTATCTATTGATAGCTATTATATTAGATGCTAAAATTGATTTTAAGAATTTAAATATCCTTAAAAATGACAATAATGAATCCATTACATGCTAATGTAACATTTTAAAAAGTGAAAAATACCCTTATTCTCCAAAACATATTTAATGAAAAGAGTGGCATTGTTTTACATATTTTTGGAAATCCCTTTAATATCTAGCTTAATAGAAGACAGCTGGATACTTATGTCTGTTTCTACATTCAATCTGTTGTGATACGTTTTGGTCAAAGTATATAAAGAAATTGTGGCTTCAAACAGATATGTAGTTGGAAAAGGAAAGTGTCTTTAATAAGCAAATAACAAGGGGGAAGAGGAAGGGAAGAACCATTTGTTAAATGCTGACTCTTTGCCAGGGACTTTGCTAAGAGCTTGACAAATATCATCTCATTTGGTATTATGACTATGAAAATAGTTTTGACCTCAGGGACCCCCTGAAAGCCTGAGCCATCAATGTACCACATTTTGAGAGTCAGTGCCTTAGAAATGTGGTGCTTAAAAAGGTTTGAGAAATATAATTTCTGGATAATTTAGTCATGTTATTAATAATGCCAGCATTTTAATAAAAGAATGGTCATTTGACTGTCTCTCTCTTAAAGAAAGACCATCATGGTTTATATGTCCTTTTGGGAGAGGAGTATTCCTGAGGGTGGCAAGTTAACTATTTCTTTTAAATAGTATTTCTTCCCACAATTACAAATCAAGAAAAAATTTCAGTATTCATTTTTACAAGATTTTGAGTTCCAAATTTTTCTCTCTCCTTCCTTCCTTCCCCTCCCCTCTTCTGAAAACATTAAGTAGGCAGTTTGATATAGTTTATACATATGTTATCATGTAAAACATATTTCTATATCCATCAGGGTTGTGGGAGAAGAAATAGATCTAAAGTAAAAAAAAACACACAAGAAAGAATGAAGTGAAAAAATATTCTTCAATGTGCATTCAGAGTCCATCAGTTCTTTATCTGGATATGGGTAGCATTTTTCCTTCCTGAGTCCTTTGTACTTGTCTTGGATCACTGTGTTGTTGAGAAAAGCTGAGTCATTCATAATTTGATCATCACATTGCTGATATTGTATACATAGTGTTTTCCTAGTTCTGCTTATTTCACTTTGCATCAATTTGTACAAGTCTTTCCAGGATTTCCTTTACTCTGTGTGTGTCTCTGCTTCAGGTGTGTTTCTTGTAAACAACATATTGTAGGATACTGGTTTTTGATCCACTCTGCTATCTGCTTCTGTTTTATGGGAGAGTCCATCCCATTCACATTCACTGTACCTGTGTATTTCCCTACATCCTCTTCTTCCTCCTGTTTGTTCTCTCTCTCCTTTCACCCTTTCCCACATCACCAATATTTTGTTTCTGTCTACTACCTTCCCTGATTTCCCCTCCTCCTGTCAGTTTCCCCTCGTCCTTTATTTAATCTCTTGTCAGGTAAAATAGATTTCTATATTCATCTAATAATGTACGTTATTCCCTCTTTGAGCCAATACTTATGAGAATAAGGTTCAAGTAATGCCTATCACACTTCCCATATTCCCCTCCACTGTAATAGGTCTTTCTTGTCTCTTCATGTTAGGTAATTTACTACATTCTATCTCTTCCTTCTTTCTGCATTCAGATTACTCCTCTTTCTCATCACTTTTTTTCATCATTCCTTCAAATACACCTTATACCCATACCCTCTGTCTATGTTTATTCTTTCTATCTGTTCTGTGAAACAAATTTTAAGTTACAATCATCTTCCTGCATAAGGATGTAAACAGTTTACCTCTGTTGAATCCCTTATTCTTTTTTCCACTTTTTTACCTGTTTATGCTTCTCTTGGGTCTTGATATTAGGGGTCAAGTTTTTGGTCTTATCCTTACAAAGACTTGAAAGTCTTCTATTTCACTGAATGACAATTTTTTCCCTTAATGTATCATGCTTAATTTTGCCCAGTAAGTAATTCTTGGTCCTAGCTTCTTTGCCCGCTGGAATATCATGTTCCAAGAATTTCAGTGTTTTAATGTTGCAGCTACCAAGTTCCATGTGATTCTGATTGTGACTTCCCAATATCTGAATTGTTTCTTTCTGGTCCTTGCAGTATTTTTTTTCTTTGACCTGATAATTCTGAAATTTGGCTATAATATTCCTTGGGTTTTTTCTGGATCTATTTTTCAGATCAGTTGTTTTTCCCATGAGGTATTTTATATTTTCTTCCATTTTTTCAATTCTTTTTAATTTTTTGATTGATTCATGATCTCTCATAAGAGTCATTAGCTTCCACTTTCCCAATTCTAATTTTTAGGGGTTGTTTTCTTCAATTAGTGTTTGTACTTTCTTTTCCATTTGGCCAATTGTATTCTTTAAGGTGTTAACTTCAGTGAATTGTTCCATCTGGCTAATTCTACTTTTTAAGCAGTTTTCCAAGCTGTTGAGATTTTTTTAATATAATTTTCTGTGCATAATTTTCATTTTTTTCTCCATGTTCTTCTAACTCTCATATGATTTTTAATCTTCTTTTTGAGTTCTTCCAAGAGGTCTTTGTGGACTTGAGACAACTTCCCATTTTTCCTTGGGTTTTTGCTGATAAGTGTTTTGACATTGTTGTCCTCTTCTGAATTTGTGCCTTGTTCTTCCCTGTCACCTAACTTTCAATGGTCAGATTATTTTTTTTTCTGCTCACATACACACATGGGCACGTGTGTGAACATTCACACACACACACACACACACACACACACACACATACCACCGTTTTTTTACCTTTTCCCCCCTTTTTAAAAATTTGAACACTGTTCCCAAGAAGCACTATCTCCAGCTTCTTGTGTTAGTGACTGAAGGCCCTAGTTGTTTACCTGGTGCTGTACTGATGATTCCCTGAGGCCCAAAGCAGACCCTCTAGTCTGGTGTAGTTCTGCTGGGGTGGGGGTTGGCTGGAGCTGCTGCAGGTTGTAGGGTCCTGGCACTGAGCTAGGGTGCTAATGGTGGTGTCTGCCATGTGCTGAGGCCTGGTGAGGTTTTTCTGCATTTCTCTGGGGCTACACTGAAGCATGTGGGGGCTAAATTTTTTTTCTTGATTTGTAATTGTGGGAAAAAATAAAATACTATTTAAAAAAATAGCTGACCAGTGAAAATTGATTGCCACCCTCAAGAATACTCATCTTGCAACCTCATCCCTGGAAGATGCCTATTTGTTTTGGGGTGAGCCAAAGCACACAGAGGTCCAATTGCTATAGGATGCCAGGGGAGAGGAGCAACACTGAAGATCACTCAGAGATCCAGCCACCACAGGATGCCTGCCCACCTGGGGCTGCACCAAAACACTCAGTGGTTCTTAAAGGCAGAATTTGTCTGTACTCTTGACTATACTAAGTCATGCAGGGGTCCTGGTGTTGGCATTTCTCTGATCCACCACACTGGGGCTCAGAATCTCCTGGTGGTTTGCTGAAGTGGGGCTTACTGCTGACTTGCTGAGATGCTTCCTGTCCTAGAATGTGCTCCCTTTTCACACAAGTGAGATGGATCTTTCTTGCTGATCACCCAGGTCTCCCAGGCTAAAAGACGCTCCACCCTGTCTTTCTGCTGGGTTCCCTGTTCCAGGATTTGTCCTGGGGCACTATTTTATGGTTCTTTGGCTGTTCAGAAGTAAATATGGGTGAGCAACAGTGATGTATTGCTTACTCTATCATTTTCTCTCCCTGAAATCTCTAATTATTTAACTATTTTTTTTAACAAATGCTTTATTAACTTCTGGTTTACATCATTTATTTCAGCCAGATTTTGAGTCACAATTTTTCCCCATTTTTCCCATACCCACCACCCCAAAATAGCAGTCCCACAAGATATCCCCTCATCCAATCTGCTCTTTCCCATATCTTCTCCCATAGCCCCTACGACTTTGCCATTAGAGCAAGGTGAATCTCTGTGCCCCAGTGCCAACACATTTTATCTTCCAAGTACATGCAAAATAGTATTAATCATAGTATTTATATACATTTGAAACATTTAATTTTAAGACCTTGAATTTCAGATCCATTCCCTTCCTCCCTTGTCACCCACTCCCTCTGGGAAGATAAGCAATTCAGTATGTGTTGTACACGTACAGCTATGCAAAACATTACCATAGTAGCTATATTGTAAAAGGCTGCTTATAATTCCCTCCCACCCATCCCACCCCCCACCTGGTCCATTCCCTACTTTGATCCTGTCCCTCTTAGAAAGAGGGTACTTTTAACTCCCCTCCCCCCAGAAAGCCCTCCCATCCATCATCCCCCCTCTCATCCCCCTTCCCCCTACTCTGCTGCAGGGTGAGATATACATTTAGTATGTCATTCTCCCTGAGCCAAGTTCAATGAGAATATGGTTTTGCTTTTTTACCTTCCTGTTCTTCCCCTCTCCTGCAGCTACTTCCCCTTGCCTCTTCTATATGAGAGAGTTTACCTTACCCTGTCTCTTCCCATCTCCTCTTGCCACTTTCCTCCCTCACCTCTTAACTTCACCCCTTAAGTATCATCCTTTCCCAACAAATTCAACCTGTGCCCTCTATCCATGTATACCTGTAAACATGTATACAAACATTAACATATGTATTCATATGACCATATACCCTTATTCAATTATTTTCATAATTTGGAAGGTTTCATCAGTTGCAGTAATTGTTTTTCCATGTAGGAACATAAATAGTTCAACTTTAATAAGTTCCTTTTGATTTCTTTTCCCTGATTACCTTCTCAGGCATCTCTTGCTTCTTGTGTCTGGATGTCAAATTTGATATTCAACTCTGATTTTTTTCCTCAAGAATGCTTGAAAGTCCTCTATTCCACTGAATGACCATATTTTCCCCTGAAACAAAATACTCAGTTTGCTGGGTAGGTGACCCTTGCCTTCAATCCCAGCTTTTTGACCTCTGGAATATCATATTCCATGCCCTTTGATCCCTCAGTGTAGAAGCTGCCAGGTCCTGTGCTATTCTGATTGTATTTCCACAATATTGAAATTGTTTCTTCCTGCCTGCTTGTAGTATTTTCTCCTTGATCTGGGAATTCTGGAACCTGGCTACAATATTCCTAGGAGTTTTCTTTTTGGGTTCTTTTTCAGGAGGCAACCTGTGGATTGTTTCAACCTCTATTTCCCCCTCTGGGTCTAAAACATCAGTGCAATTTTCCTTGAGAAGTTCCTGAAGTTTCTAGGTTCTTTCTTTGATTATGGCTTTCAGGTAGTCCAATAATTTTTAAATTATCTCTCCTGGTTCTGTTTTCCAGGTCAGTGGTTTTTCCCATGAGATATTTCACATTGCTTTCTATTCTTTCATTTGTTTGTATCTGTTTAACAGCATCTTTATTTCTCATGAAGTCACTAGCTTCCATTTGCTCCAGTCTAACTCTGAAGGAATTAATATCCTCAGTGAGCTTTTGAGATTCTTTTTTTCCATCTGGAAATTTTGGCTTTTTAAGGCATTCTTCTCCTCATTGCCCTTTTGAGCCTCCTTTGCCATTTGAGTTAGTCTATTTTTTAAGGTGTTATTTTCCTCAGTCTGGCTGTTGACTCTCATTTCATACTTTTCCTGTATCCTTCTCATTTCTCTTTCCTTTGCTTAGGCATATTGCCACTTAATTACTTGACTTTTGGGCTTGTTGCCACAGTAGGACTCTGCCAGCAGACAGAGGAGCTTCTGTCCCAAACGTTGGGGTCTTCACAACTTCTGGAGGTATTAGTTGGGAGGTATTAGCCTCTGCAAAGCCTCCATATGCTCTGGCAAGCTGGATACCCACCCCAGACCTCCCCCCCCCGCCAGACCACAATCCAGATCTAAGCAGGTTAAAGCAAAAGTGATTAACCCCCAGACTGATTGCTGGATCTCCTTACATTTTGCAGACCAGGAGCTGAAGCTGCCACTGAAGCTGCAAAATGGCTTCTGTGCTGAGGCTCCTCAGCTGCTTCTTGCCCCTAGGGGACAAAACCTGATGCATTCCCCAAATACTGGTCCCAAAGACCATAGGGCACTAACCTCTCATTTTTTCCTTGGCATATCTGTGTTGATAATTCTGGAATCTCCACAGCTGCTGGTGTTCTGGGGTCTTTCCAGCTGGCTGCTGGCCAGGTCACCCTGGGGCTAAAACCATGGCTCACATGGGCCTGGGCTAGGCTCCCAGAGCTCTGAGCTCAGCTCCCAGATCATTGTGTTGTGCTGCACTGACCTCTCCCTGCAGGGCTGCTAGGCTGTCCTCAGTGGGAGGTTAGCTTCTCAGTGTAGTTCTGTGGGTGCTGGAGCTCCAGAAGTTGTTCAGAGTCCACCTTTTTCATTGTTTGGAAGTGCTGTTTCTATTCTGCCATCTTGGCTCTGCCCCTGATTTGTTAACTATTAATGAGAATGAATTTCTCCCCACCCAAAACTGAGTTGAAAACAATGGTGCTCCACCTGGGTGGGGTTTGGATATTAGCTCTATCTTTAGAGACTGAGGTCCTGAAGTGTTGATGTTGCTGTTTGTCCTTTATTCTCAAAGAGGACCATGACAAAAGAGAGATGATGCCATGATATGAAAGTGAGTTGGACTTAAGTGAGGGAAGGCTGTGCTAAATCACTTTCTCCTTCAGAGCCACAGGAGTCCAGTAGTCAAATATAGATCAGGGTAATTGGAGATGGCCCAGGATTCAGTGGGGACTTTCAGTTTTTCAATCTAAAGCCTTTAACAGGTCTCAGTTTGACTGTGACAATGCCATCAGTGATTAAACCCTAAGAAATGAAGCAGAGAATGGTCTCTTTACCTAGACAAAAACAAAACAAAAACAAAAATCAATCTGGAGAGGAAAACCCTAAGGGTTTCTGGACAAAACAGAAACAATTGCTTTTCATATTCGTTCTTAGTCAATCAGTGTCCAAACATTGACCAAGTATAGCTTGGCTTGGGGCCTATTGTTGGCCAATTAAGGAAAGCCAGAGTGATCTGGGGTTAAGTTTGATCTTTGAGAAAGAAAAAAGTTTCAGAGACCAAAATTTACATTCCCTTTCGGCGGAGTACTTGCAGATAAGGGTGTGTTACCTATGTGGATAGAGGGAAGGGAAAGAAAGAAAGGAAGGAAGGAAAGAAGATACTTTTGTATTCCAACTGACTAGTTGCAGTTTGGTCCCTATGGGGCTTCTACTTTTCTACTTGTCTTTTTTTTTTTTTCTGCTCTTTGGAGGGCAATGACTTGCCCAAAGCCACAGGGCTAGTTGTGTGTGTGTGTGTGTGTGTGTGTGTGTGTGTGTGTGTGTTTGTGTAAGTGTCTGAGGTCGAATTTGAACTCAGGTTCTCCTGACTCCAGGGCTGGTGCTCTATTCACTATGCCACTTAGCTGCCCCTTGTCTTTCATTATCAAAGAGTACCATGAGATCAGGGAGGTGGTGCCATGATGTGCAGGTGAGTTGGATTTAACTGAGGGAGGGCTGTGCAAGATCACCAACCTCACTTTCTCCTCTTTCTTGATATGAGGATAAAAGAAAAAAAGGAAAATCTGAATCTCCTCAAAATCATTGGTTATTAATAATTATTTCTCTCAGAATAAATAACTGATGTGTTGTGATCTGGACTGGGAGCTAATTTCCATCCCCTTTGAACTGAAGGGAGTTAGGAGAGACTAGAAGTGAAAGGTTTTCTTTTCAGCTGGCCTCCTAATTTGATCTGTGAGGGTTTTGACTCTACCTCTTTCTAGTTAGAAGGGGAAAGTAAATGGAATCCCTTGTATTGCATTGCTAAGTAACTACATCTGCAATACTTCCCTAAATTGATAGTTGGGTAATTGTCAAAAGTGGAAAGGATTCTGACAAAACTTGTTCTTGATCCCTTCTTTGAGATACTCACTAAAATCTCTCTAATGTCCTCTTAACCAAGCCCACTGTCCTAGGGTTTGTGGATTCTTTTCTTTTTGAAAACCAGGATGATATTCATCTTCTCCAGTTCTATAGCACCGTTATCACTCTTCACAAGCTTTCAATTATCTCAACTCAGCAATCATAGCTCTTTCAGTAGTTCATCTGGGTCAGGTGACTTAAATGCATCAAAAGGCAACTAGTTTCTCTCTTACTACCATCTTCCTCCTGTTGGGTATCAATACATTGTTAGTCATTTTTTTCTTTATCATTTGTAGTGCAAAGGCCATTCCCTTTGGCAGAGAAAACTCAATAAAAACAAAAATAAGTCCCTCCCACTGTCAACTATAGACTTCCTATCCTCTCCAAACAGTAGTCCTATACCTCCTTGATAGTCTTCTTCCTCCTAATATAGTTTTTTTAAAAGTGATGTAGCATAGGGAAAACAAACAAACTCTTTTGTCCTTAGTTTGCCTTGCCAGTATCAATTCATTCTCCACTTTGGAATGCCTGACACAATTTTTAGAGAACTGTATCACACTCATTTTCTTCCTTTGTTGCCTTCCCTTGCTTCCATCTTTGTACTCTCTTTCTTAAATCAAAATTGGTTGGAGAGTTCCCTATGCATTTTGTTTTTCTGCCTCACTGGAAACTTTCTTTTTGCAGCCCCAGAATCTGCACATTGAGATTTTCCCATTACTCCTATTCTGATGCTCTATAAAATATTAGTCCATAGACCCATATGTACAAAAATATTTATAGCAGCTCTTTTTGTGGTGGCAAAGAATTGGAAATTAAGGGGGTTCCAGTCAATTGGGGAATGGCTGAACAAGTTGTGGTATATGCATGTAATGGAACACTATTGTGCTGTAAGAAACGAGGAGCAGATGGACTTCATATTTACCTGGAGAGGCTTATACAAACTGATGCTGAGTGAGAAGAGTAGATTCAGGAGAAATTTGTACACAATTACAGACACAACATATGTGTGACTACCAAATTTGATAGACTGGACTTTTCTCAGCAATGCAGTGTTATAAGTCAACCCCACAAGACTCATGATAAAGAGAGATGTCTACATCCAGAGAAAGAACTAGAAAGAACTGAGTTTGAATCCAGATTGAAGCAAACTATCTGATCTGTTTTTTTTCTTGTTTGATTTTGTTTCCTCTTTCCCATTTTTATTCCATATGATATAATTAGTCTTTATAACCTGACTAATGTCTAATGTGAAAGTATTTGCAGATCCTATACTTGATTGTATGCTATCATTGGGCAGGGGGAGGGGAAGGAGGGAGAAAAAATTTGAAACTCAAGGAATTGTGCAATTGAATCTTGTAAACTAAAAGTAAACAAACAAATTAATAAAACATAAGTAAATAAATAATATTAGTCCGTAGGACCTCACCTAACCTTTTTCTTAGCCCTTTGAAATCCATTCCCCAAATACAAGGTGCATGTCAGACTATCCCTGATTTTTTACCCTCATCTACCACAAACTATAGGAAGGAGTTTTCACCATTCTCATTTTCTCCATAATTTCCAAAATGTTAGTGAGAATTAGATCAAATATATTATTTCTCTTTTTTGGTTCTTCCATCTTATGAAGGATGTGTTTATTATTAAAGTAAAAAAGTTATTAGCTGTTCTTTTCTTGACACACAGAGAGCCACAGTAGGTACTTGGATAATGGTCATTTCTCATCCTTAATATCGTGTTTCTGTGCCAGGCTTGCAATCTCTTTCCTAAACAGTTTACCTGTGTCCTTTTGCTATCCATGTGGTTTGTAGTATACTCTGATGACTAAAATGCTTCTATTTTCCCCTCTATTAACCCAAATATTGCTTAAGCCATTCTGGTTGCTGGATTTCCTTACTTGAGTAAATTATGTTACTATAAAATACTACTACCCTGTTCCCTCTCAATGTCACATAACTCAACTTTTTTGCTTCTTTTTAATAAGATGTACCCATTGAGAAATACATTCTGGTTCAGAAGGATGAGTTTCAACCCATCAAACCTTAATGATAACTTGCAAAGTCAGGTTTGCCTCTTTGTATTGATACCTCTGGTTTTTCTTTATTTTTGCCTAAACCTTGGACATTTGAGTCCATGGATTTGACTACTGACCATTTGCTTCGATTTTATCTGTTATGTGACAATAGGGTGTCCCAATCATAATTTTTCTCTTAAATATTTTCTAGGTTGGTGTCAATGGATTGGCAGTTTTGATGTTTAATATTATTTTTTTTAAATTTTGTTGATTAAATTTGCAAGACACCAGACAAATGCATTCATATTATCCTTAGGTATATGTTCCATAGCTGACCAAGAGCCCATCATCCCATTTTAATGGACACTTCAAAAATCCAAATCCTATTCTCAGATATCATCTTTTTACTCATTCATTCACTTCCTAAATCTATATTCCTTTTCTTCAGCCCTTGCCTTCAATGAGTAGAAATGATCAAAACAAAAGATGCTTTCCCATAGTTTATAGTTTCTTGCCCAAGGCTTCATAATCCATGGCAATTCTTCCTAGTTTCCTTTGGGCAGTATCATTTTTGCCTTTGTGACTTGTCAGAGATGGTTAGTAGACATCTATTTGACAAGTTTTGAGAAGTTCTTAATTGAGTCTTCAGCATATGCCCATAGAAGACAACAAACAACTTATGTTACTTTCAGATTGAAATGGCTACCTAAAGTTACCTAAGTTGGAGGTCATCAACCACCACTTTGCTTTTCTTCTTCCTCTGACCTTTACTGCCTGATCTTTCATCATTTTTTTTTACCCTTCAGGTTAAGTTCTCCTTTAGATGGAACCTTTCTCTTTCTTCAGCTCAAGTTTTTCTCTCTGAAATTTTCCTCCCTCAAATTCAATTTCTGGCATTCTCTATACATGTAAACTTTATATTTAAATATTATTAATTTTATAAACAATTTTTACTAATTTATTCTCTATACATATAAATATATCAAAATTACTCACAATCTCTCTCTCCCCTTTTCAATTTAAATTCTTGTCTCCCCTTTCCTATTCCTTCTCCTGTACTTTTTTTCTCATATGTGACTATTGTACTAATTTGTTTCATATACATGTATGAATATATACATATATATTTATATGCATATACTTAAATATTTATGTTGCAAGGGAGGAGTTAGTTATGGGCAAGGATGAGTTAGTGGGTAGTGGTAGAGATCCAAAAAAAGAAACAAGATCATGAATAACAGTAAAAATAAACAGATGAAAACAAGAAGATGCTTAGACGGGGATACAAACAGGGAAATTTTGTAACTATTATTTTCAATTAAATATACTTAAAAAACAAACTATATAATGGCTTCCAGTTCATATATAATGCTGTCTTAAATTCTTCTTTTCGTGTGGAAGTGTTCTCATTTGTTGATGATTATTAAGATTACAATGAAAATAAAACTGCAAGTGATATTACAAAGTAAAATATAAACAATTTGAGGGTTATAAATAATGCTGCTTTCTTCCTCTCCTGGAGTAGAAAAGTCAACTCTAACATGTCTTTGAAGATCTGACTTGTGAGTTGTTTTGATATTCCTGGAACCTTTCTTGATATATTTTGAATCACAGAATCTAAGAAGCAGAAGCAACCTCAGAGGCATCTAGACCAACCTGTACCTGAATATGATTTTCTTTTATTACATCCTTGATAAATGACCATCCAAAGTTCATGTGAAGACCTCAATTACTCATTACCTCCAAAATCATCCCATTCCACTTTGGAATAACTCAAATTACTAGGAATATTTTCTTTCTACTGAGCCAAAATTTTCCTCTGTTACCTCTACCCAGGGTTTGTGGTTCTGTCCTCTGGGTCAGGGAAAACAAGTCTAATCTATTTTCTCTATGCCTGAGGTCACTGTATTATTAGGTTTACTTAATTTATTTAATTGTTTTACTTTGTTACAGATCTCTCAGGGAACAGGGGCAATCTGTAAATGTTTGTACATTGTACAATTCTAATTAGTGTGAATAATGAATCCCATGAAATGATCACATTGTGTGAATTCACACAGAAGAATTCCATTGGGCTGGAACCAATGGCCATATTTTACATAATTTTAACTTCAGACAATGTGAATTCAAATACCTGTGATGACCTCACAGTATGTGTTATTCACACTCATCAGGACCTAGCTGGAAAAACAAAACACATCAATAGAACTTTTTAAAAAAGGAAGACAAACATCAAATCCTTTATATTTACTCCTCCTCACCTCCCCCAACCCAGAGTACAGATTCCTAGTTCCCTCAATTGATCTGTTTATGGAATAGCTTTAAATTTCTCATCTCTCTAGTCAACATCTTTCCAACAACCTGTCAATATTCCTCCTATAATTTGATGTTGAGAACTATACATAAAATTTCAGGTGGTGGCAAACAGGGAAAGTATATTACATGGTTATTACCCACTTCTTTCTGAATACTTTGCTTCTGTTGCAAATTAAGATCAAGATAACTTTAGTGGTTGCCAAGTGACACTGCTATTTAATACCACTAGTCCATTTAATTTTCACATGACTCTTTGTTTAGTCTTACTTTCTAATTCTCATGCTTATTCCCATGCCACTGGATTTTACTTTATATTTACAAACTATGTGAATGCCAAACAATGACATTTGGGACATTATATATAGTGGTATAGGAGGAGCTATACACAGAAGAATCATTTGGAATGTTCAGGATTGTAAGATTATTTTAGACATGTAAATGGTTAGTAGGAGAGTTATGCTGTGGAACAATAGAAAGGTCATGTTCTCATGCAGTTGGTTTTTTAATCCAAGCACAGGGATTTGCATTTATAATGACTGAAATTATTTGATTTTGTTTTCATATATTTTGACCATTTTTCTAATCTGTTAAGATCACTGGAGAGACAAATTTTGCTCTCTCACAGTTAGTTATTCCTCCCAGCTTTGTATAATCTGCATATTTGATAAGCATGGAATCAATGATTTCATGCAGATCTTTGTCAAAATTTTTGAACAAAAGATAAACAAGGAACAACCCCTAGGATATTGTCTTTTAGGCAATGTTTTAATAAGTGTGTGTGTCTATACTTCCATGCCAAGTAGGAATATAATCAATTTAAGTAGATTGACTAGTTTCTTTGTTTTTCCTTATTTTCCCTCCTTATGACTATTTTTGAGCATTTTATTACTCTTTAATATTGGAAAATGACCAGGCAAAGAGTGGAAGTAAGACTCAAACCTGTCTTTTTTTCTAAATTGCCAGCTGTTCTTACAAGCCTTACCATTTATGAGCTGCTCTAGTAAAACATCTCATAGAATTGGATAGGACTTTGCAATTTATTCTCCATCTTTCAAGGTGGAGGGAACAAGGAAGCAGAAAGATAAAAGATAATTTTAGTAGGTCCACTATTAATCTGACACCCAGCTCGGGTTTATTTTTACAAACTATGTGACCATTAAAGAATGGCATGATGCAGAAAAGAGTTCTTTGGAATTTTCAGAACTCCAAAATGGTTTTAGACCTAGAAATGTATGGAAGGAAGGAAGAAGAAGTGATTGGAAAGCTCTTTGGCCTATCTGGGATATATTTCTTTCTTTCTGGGTTCTTGGAAGTTATTCCTTTGCCACGTAAAGACATCCAAATTAATACTTAATATAATATGATTGACCAGCTTGTCTTGCAGAAAGAAAGGTACACTTTTGATCTTTGTTCAAAGTGAATCAGGATGATTCAGGGCAGGAATCTGGAGAGTAAAGCAGATGTTACCTCTTGGTGGAGTTGTGGCATATGTATGGGGATGGGAAGCATGTTTAGGAAATATGAGGGGAAAAAGAAGAATTGTTGTGTCTGTGGCAAATTGGTGGTTGGAAGCTAACTTGTATGGTGAGTGTTAGAGTGTGGAAGGAAAGACAGTAATTGGAATGTGTTCTTAGTGTACAGTTCATGAGATCAAGTGAAAGCCAAGGCTGATAGCTCATATCAGTGCATTTAGGGAGTTCATTTCCATGTCAGAGAGGTCTAAGTGTAATGCCCAAAGGGCAACCTAATTGTACAAACCCTTTGATCTAGCAGAATCACTACTAGGTCTGTATCCCAAAGAGATCATAAAGAATGGGAAAGAATCGATATTAAAATATTTGTAGAAACTTTTTGTGTGGTGGGAAAAACTTTGGAAATTGAGGGGATGCCCATCAACTGAGGAATGGATGAACAAACTGTGGTATGGTGTACTAGTGTGCAATAATATAATATATATGGAGTATATATACTATATACTATATAAAATATACTATAATGGAGTACTAGTGTGCAATAAGAAATAATGAGCAGCCAAATTTCCAAAAAACCTGGAAAGACCCATATAAACCAATGTAAAATGAAATGAGAAGAATCAGGGAAACTTTGAGCCTACCAACAGCCTATCAACCATCAATGACTTAGTTCTTCTCAGCAATACACTGATCCAAGGCAGTTAGAAAGTACTCTTGGTGAAAAATGCTATCCACTTTCAGAGAAAGAACTGATGGACTCTGAATGTAGATCAAAACATACTATTTTCACTTTATTTTTTCATAGCTTTTTTTGGTCTATTTCTAATTTTGCAACTATAACTAATATGAAAATATACTTTTCAAATTGGTTACCATTTTAGGAAGGGGGAGGGGAGGGATGGAGACAGAAAAATTTGAAACTTAAATTTTTAAAAAAATGAATGCTAAAAATTGTCTTTCCATATAATTGGAAAAAAATAAAATAAAAAATAAAAATGTTGGGAGTTGATGAATAGAGAAGGGGAATTGCATGGGACAATGAATGAATGAATGAATAAATTATAAAGTTAAGTGTTTATTATGTTCACTATGCTTAGTGCTGAAGATGCAAATAGAAAAGCAAAATGGTACCTCCTCTCAAGGAGCTCACATTTTAATGGGGACAATATTAATCACCAGAATTTTTGTACTTTTAGTAAGAGCTAAGAACATCAACCAAAGGACCTGTATGATTACTATGGTCTACAGGCTTATGGATCTGTGCAGATATTTATGTTGGTCGACAATTATGCATTGATTGCTAGTTATACCCCTTCCTAGCCCACCCCCAACCCAGCACATACATCAACCTAAAGCAAGCAATGATGAAAATTATTAGATCAGAGTTTTTCAAGTACAATTTATTTGAATTATAGGCACAGATGAACTCTTGAGTTTCTGTGTTATGAAAGTCTCTAGGGGACAGTGAAAAACCCAGCTGTTAATACTAGAAATACCAAAGAGGCAGCTCCACCTATCCATCGGTTCCCTTCACAGGAGTTGATGGGAATGATGTATCCTCTAGTAAAGCAGTTTCAATCAACTGCTTACCTTCAAGTTTCTGGCCCAATATTATCACCCAGGACAGGTGATCCTCACGGCTCCCCGTGTTCTAGGTTGTCCTCCAAAAGGCAGTGATCCTATCTCTTCCCATTTTGCAGGGGAAGGAGGAGAGGGTTCTAACCTTTCTGGACAGCACCACTTTGCCTTTTGTGTGTAGACTCTCATTTCCACCTTTCCACCCAGACCAAAAGCTAGTGTGAGTTACATTTTCTCTATAGTTAACAGTCAAGGGAGGTGGGGAGAACCTATTACTATGAAAGAATCACAATTAAGGGGCTGAATCCTGAATATTTGGATATTTTTGTAGGACATAGATTACTGAAACTTTCATGCTGAGTGGTAGAGAGGGTGTAAGACTGTCTTAGTTGAGATAAGTGCCATTTTTCGCTAAGAGGAGCTAGTCTTGGTGGCTATCTCTAATGCATAATTGAGTGAGAAATTCTGAGGATTCTAGAAACTCTAAGGATGCTTAGGAGGGTGATATTGCTCTAGATAACCTGGCAGATCTAATGGAAAGGCATGTCTATCTTAATGAACAATAGGAATAGCACAAGAGGGTATATATAATGTGGGACTCAAAAGACTGGCGTGAATAAATGGGCTATCCAATAGAATCTTTAAGCCTATGATGCAGGAAGTGAGCAGGCAATGAAAACTTTCCCAATATTATAATTTCATCACTTTTCAGTGTTTTCAGTCTATAGGTCTACTCACAAGTCCAAGTGGTCTGGGGATCAGGATGGGAAAGGCAGGCCCTGTGATAGGCAGGCAAGAAATACTAGAGATCAGTCAGTGACCTTAATTCTTCAGGATGAAGCAATATTGAATCCATCTGGGTTCATGTTTCTAAAGTGGGAGCATTAGTCAAAAACCTAGACCAGTGGTTCAGGGCCTAGAAATATACCATAGTAATTTGAATGGAGAATATGAATAATGTCCATTTCAAGACCATGTTCAGCAGTGTAATTTCTGGGATCTTCTCCATGATTCCACCACAGCAGCCAAGGTTCAAGGAAGTAGAGGCTGCAAGTAGCCATAATAAAACCCATGGATGAGGAAGAACTGAACAGCATCATTCCTGTCCTTTAAAAAACAACAAAAACTATCTTGGGCAGCTGATGGTTCAGGGATAGAGCTCAGGGCCTGAACTCAAGAAGACCTCAGTTTAAATCCAGTGTAAGACACATTAATTCTGTGACTCTATGCAAGTCACTTAACCTCTGTCTGCCTCAGTTTCCTTCACTATAAAATGGGGACAATAACAACACCTACCTCTTAGAGCTATTATGAGGATTGAATGAAATAATATTTGTAAAGCACTCAACATGATGCCTAGAAATTAGTAGGAACCTAATGTTTATTTCTTTTCTTCCTAAAAAGGAGGATCTGTGAGGCCTTATGACTAGTGGTAAGACAAAAGTTTTAGTGTAGAAAATGTTTAAAATCAAGCTTTGGAAATAAAGGAGATCAAAGGAATGACTGCAGCAGTTCTTAGCAATATTCATCACTTTGAAAGGAGTCAGCAGGAAGAAGACAGGAAGATTGTTTCCCAAGAAAGAGTACCAGAAAGTATAGAACTTTCCTCTCCAGAACCACAAGCCCAGTGGGAAACAGGGAACTCATATATCCTTCTTTTTTGTTGTGGTTTTTGTTTTTTTGTTTTTTTTGTTTTTTAACAAATGCTTTATTAACTTCTGTTTTACATCATTCATTTCCACCAGATTTTGAGTTACAATTTTTTTCCCCCATTTTTCCCCTACCCACCCTCCCGGAATAGCAGTCCCACAAGATATTGCTTCCTCCAATCTGCTCTCTCCCATATCTTCTCCCATACCCCCTTTGACTTTTCCGTTACGGCAAGGTGAATCTCTGTGCCCCAATGATTGCACATTTTATCTCCCAATTACAAGCAAAAGAGTATTAATAATAGTATTTATATATATTTGAAACATTTAATTTTAAGACCTTGAATTTCAGATCCATTTCCTTCCTCCCTTGTCACCCATTCCCTCTGGGAAGATAAGTAATTCAGTATATGTTGTACATGTCTAGCTATGCAAAACATTACCAAAGTAGATATATTGTACAAGGCTGCTTATAAGTCCCTCCCACCCATCCCACTCCCCACCTGGTCCATTCCCTACTTGATCCTGTCCCTCTTCTACAGTGGGTACTTCCAACTTCCCCCCCCCCCCAAGAATGCCCTCCCATCCATCATCCCCCCTCTCATCCCTCTTCCCCCTATTCTGCTGCAGGTTGAGATATCCCATTTAGTATGTATGTCATTCTCTCCCTAAACCAAATTCAATGAGAATGTGGGTTTGCCTTTTTGTCTTCCTCTTCTTCCCCTCCCATGCAGCCACTTCCCCTTGCTTCTTCTACATGAGATAGTTTACCTTACCCTGTCTCTCCCTATTACCTCTTGCCACTTTCCTCTCTCACCTCATAATTTCAGCCCTTGAGTATCCTCCCTTCCCAACAAATTCAACTTATGCCCTCTATCCATGTATAACTGTAAACATATATACACACATTCACATATGTATTCATATGACCATACACCCTTCTTCCCTTATTTTCATACTGAGAAAGGTTTCATCAGTCATGGTAATTGTTTTTCCATGTAGGAATGTAAATAGTTCAACTTTGATAAGTTCCTTTTGATTTCTTTTCCCTGATTACCTTCTCAGGTATCTCTTGCTTCTTGTGCCTGGATGTCAGATTTTCTATTCAACTCTGTTTTTTTCCTCAAGAATGCTTGAAAGTCCTCTATTCCACTGAATGACCACATTTCCCCCTGAAACAAAATACTCAGTTTTGCTGGGTAGGTGACCCTTGGGTTCATTCCCAGCTCTTTTGCCCTCTGAAATATATTCCATGCCCTTTGATCCCTCAGTGTAGAAGCTGCCAGGTCCTGTGCTATTCGGATTGTGTTTCCACAATATTGAAATTGTTTCTTCCTGGCTGCTTGGAGTATTTTCTCCTTGATCTGGGGATTCTGGAACCTGGCTACAATATTCCTGGGAGTTTTCTTTTTGGGATCTTTTTCAGGAGGTGATCAGTGGATTCTTTCAACCTCTATTTTGCCCTCTGGATCTAAAACATCAGGTCAATTTTCCTTGAGAATTTCTTGAAGGGTGATTTCTAGGTTCTTTCTTTGATCATGGCTTTCAGGTAGTCCAATAATTTTTAAATTGTCTCTCCTGGATCTATTTTCAGGTCAGTGGTTTTTCCCATGAGATATTTCACATTGCCTTCTAATCTTTCATTTGTTTGGATCTGCTTAACAGCATCTTGATTTCTCATAAAGTCATTAGCTTCCATTTGCTCCAGTCTAACTCTGAAGGAATGAATCTCCTCAGTGAACTTTTGAGATTATTTTTCCATCTGGCAAATTCGACTTTTTAAGGCATTCTTCTCCTCATTGCCCTTTTGGGCCTCCTTTGCCATTTGAGTTAGTCTATTTTTAAGGTGTTGTTTTCCTCAGTCAGGCTGTTGACCCTCATTTCATACTTTTCCTGCATCCTTCTCATTTCTCTTCCCAATTTTTCCTCCACTTCTATTAGTTGATTTTTAAAGTCCTTCTTAAGGTCCTCTATGGCCTGTAACCTGCTCATATTTTCCTTTGGGGCTTTTGGAGCAAGATTTCTGACCTCACAGTCCTCACCCTATTCTATGCTTCAATCCTCTTTGCCCCCAAAATAGGAGTCTAAGGTTGCATTTTTCTGGTTAATTTGTTTCCTTTGCCTTGACATGTTACCACTTAGTTACTTGACTTTTGGGCTTGTTGCCACAGTAGTACTGTGCCACCAGACAGGGGAGCTCTCGTCCTGAACATTGGGGTCTTCACAGCTTTCTGGCAAGCTGGATACCCACCCCATGACCTCCACCCCAGACCACAATCCAGATCCAAGGAGGTTAAAGCAAGAGCGATTACCCCTCCCCCCCAAGACTGATCACTGTATCTCCCTACAGTTCTCAGGCCAGGAGCTGGAGCCACCACTGAAAACTACAAAATGGCGTGTCTCCTCAGTGGCTTCTAGGCCCCAGGGAAGAAGCCAACGCGTTCCCCAAATACTGGTCCCAAAATCCATAGGGCACTAACCTCTCACTTTGTCCTAGGCATGTCTTTGTTGATATTTCTGGAATCGCCATAGCTGCTGGTGTTCTGGGGTCTCTCCAGCCAGCTGCTGGCCCCACTGCCCTGGGGCTAAAACCGCGGCTCAGGCGGACCTGGGCTCGGCTCTTTGCGCACTGTTTGCTGCATGCTGCAGGCTCCCAGAGCGCTGTGTTGGTCCTTCCTGCAGGGCTGCTGGGCTGTTCTCAGTGGGAGGTTAGCTTCTCTGTGTCATTCTGTGGGTGCTGGGGCTCCAGAAGTTGTTCAGAGTCCCCTTTTACATAGTTTGGAGGTAATCTGGAGGGAGAGTGCCTTGGACGTGCTGTTTCTACTTCGCCATCTTGGCTCCACTCATTTATACTTCTTTCAGGAGCAAAGGTCTTTGGCAGAGCTCAGTGGTTTCCTCTCTGAGGAATGTGGAGTGGCAAGGTCACCCCTTCCCCAAGAAGAAGAAAGGTGGGATAGGACATGAAACTCGGAAAAACTGACAGGATGTGGGGATGCTAGAAATATGGAAGCAGGAGACATAGATTACTCTTATAGTTCACATGGGAAATTTGCCTCCCTGCCTCTTACCATTGTGGGATCCTAGAAATAGTAGGGATGCTAAGTTCAACTCCCTCATTTTGAAGATAAGGAAACTGAGGCACAGAGGTTTAAGTGATTTGAAAGGTGTTATATATTGAGTCAAAAGTCAGTATTTGAAGAGTCTTCCAGAATTCCAGCCCTATGCCCTATTGACCTCACCACAGGAAAGGAGGGAATGACTGATTTCAATAACTGATTCAGTTTTTGTTTGTCCTTTGTTTTTGAAGAGAACCAATGGTATCATGGGGTGATGTCTTAACTCATGCATGAACTGGATTTAAGTGAAGTAGTGTTGCACAAAGTTATAAGCCTCACTCTCTCCTCCAGAATCATCAAAGTCCAGTGGTAAATGGTCCAAGACAAGAGTTAGGACACCTGGTGATATCCTGGGAATGTAGAGGATGGAATTGGCATCTTGGATGCCTGGCTCTAAGCACTTCACCATGCCTGCTTCACACACAAATTATTCTCGTCCATCCATTCCACCCAAGAGAAGTCTTCATATGCTTGGAGTAGATAGTCTGCTTAACTACCCAATAGGTTGTTTACCATCATCCTGGTTTAGCTCCTTTGCCAAGATGGTTTCCTGGGGTATGGCTGCTGCCCATGCCACAGCTTCTTGGATCCACAGGTGAGAGCTGAGTTCCAAATAGACACCAAAGGTGGATGAGCAGCCCTGAAAGGTGCTCAGCAAGCCTTCACCCCAGAAGCATTAGTCCTCCCTGAACACCCCAAATACCGCATTCATAGTTATAGCAGATTGCTAGTATATGTGGTAAAGTGTAGCTATGTGGCATGGTGGATAGAGTGTTGGGTTTAGAGTCAGAAGTTCAAATCCAGCCTTAGAAACTTTCTAGCCCTGTGACCTTAGACAAATCACTTAACCTCTGTTTGCCATTGGAGAAGGAAATGGCAAACCACTCCAGTATCTTTGCCTAGAAAACCCCACAGACAAAGTTCCATGGGGTCATAAAGAGTTAGACATTACTGAAATGACTGAACAACAACAAATATATATATATATATGGTATGGGGGTTGTCTGGGTATGCTGAGTACTATATAGTATAAAAGTGGTCTGAGTATGTTGAGTATCAGGGTTTACGAGGAGAAATATTGATTGTGATTGAGTTCAAGTCATGAGTGAAAAGAATGGTAATAAAAGTGAAGAGCCTGAACGATTGTGATACCTACATGATGATTGTGGTGTGTGTGTGTGTGTGTGTGTGTGTGTGTGTGTCTGTGTGTGTCTGTGTGTGTGTGCATGTGCATGTGAGGGTGCACCCACTTGCACAAAGGGAGCATAGGAAAAAGAAAATATAAAGGAAATAAAAGTGGACTTGATTCCAATCGTTATAGGGATTATGAATGAAAATGGAACATCATTCATTGAGATATGAGCAGCATCTTTAGCAGAACCTGACAACACAAGAACATCACAGCACAACCTCATAAGTGGCCTGGGTCATGCAGAGGACAAAAGTGCTTTGTTGCCCTCTAGAAAATTATCCTGACATTCTTTGTTAAAAATACCAAGTCATACTCATGGCCAAGGAGGGATGAACCGACCCAAGTCAGAAGAATGTAGTAGGTTCGTTTCTGTGGATGATTAATGTTAGGATGAGGACTATGCATTTCCATCTGGACAAGACAGGGAGATCTCATTTTAGTAACATAAAATATTGAATTTTTCTTGGGAGATAATTTTAAAAGTGGACTGGTAAAGTTGGAGGGAATCAATAGAACACTGCTATTATCAATGGAATGTACAATGGAAGAAGACCCAGAGACTTCAGGAAGAAAACAGTTTGGTTTTTGTCCTTTTTTTTTCTTTTTTTGGTGAGGATTTGTTTTGCTCTTGGCATCCTGACAGTGTCACTTATTTTATTAGCAGTTGCTACAATATTTGTTTTCTCAGAAAGCAAATTGAATCTGGATTAGCCCTTCTGAATTAGCTCTTCCTGACAATGACTTGGAGAAGTTGGGGGAGGGAGGAGAAAATAAAAATGGGGTGGGGGACTAAAAGGATTAACAGGAAAAAAAATGAAATGCCTTAAACTGGATTGTGTATTGAATCAACAGCCTCCTCACATATGAAGTTAAAATGCTGTTTTCTGTATAACGGAGGTCAAATCCAGGGTATCTGTTAATGTAATCCCATTGGACATAAGTTTACACAGACAGAATTAATCATAGATTTATTCAGACACCCAATTTACCACTTGCCCATACTCCCTAGGCCAAGAAATAAATTAAAATCAGGCAATTGGCCTCAAAGGAATTAAATTGACTCAGGCTTTCTTGTTCTACTTTTGTTCAATTTCTATGTGTGTGTGTATTTTGTAGAGGATCCAAATGTGCTTTATATGTAACTAGGGGCTCAAAGCATGGAATAATCAATCTCAACCAATGAGAAGAGTCTTATCCTGGTGGGCTTTGAACCCCTAGTTCAAACATGTGTAAGAAAAAAGTTTTTATTCTCCTAGCCTATAACTTCCCAAGAGAGCTTAAGCCTTCATGATGCCAAGGAAATGTCCAGAAATTTACCTTGGGGGAGGAGGAGTGGAGATAATTTTTTTGGCCTTAACAGCTCATGAGGATGGAATTGCAGTCTGCCTTGGTGGAAATACTACCCATATTGATGAAATTAAGGAGCTGATGTATTAGAAAGAATATTAGATGAGCTAGACTATCTGGGCTGAAATTTCAGCTCAGTCACTTTAGTGGCTGTGTGACTGGGGGGAAGTAATTTCTCCTTTGGAATTTCAGGGTTGTTTTTTGATATATTAACTTTATTATTATATTATATAAATTAAATTATATATTAAATTTATTTAATATATATTTTAATATATAATATTAATTATATATTACATTTTATACAAATATAAAATATTGAAATACATTTATTATATATTTTATATGCATATAAAAAAGAGGCAGTTGTATAGACAATATCTAAGGTCTCTTCCAGTATGAAAAACCCTTTAATCCAATAAGGCTTGAAGTATTATTGTTGGTAAAGCTGTAAATTTTTCCAACCATTCTGGAAAACAATTTGTAATTATTCCTTAAAGTAGTTAAAATGTACTCCTTTGTTGGACGTATACTCTAACAAAGTCAGAGACAGAATGGGAGGTCCTATATGTACCAAAAGACTTTTTGTAACTTTTTTTTAAATAAAAAAATAGAAACAAAACAAGTGGACATTGAATGGGGAATCACTAAGAAAATTGTGGTATGTGAATGCAGTGTTTGGCTGCACTATAAGAAATAATGGTCATAAAATTCAGAAAAATATGGGATAACATATAGAGTGATACTGAATAAGAGAATCAGTAGTAGGAAAACAATATAAACAATGACCCCAACAATGTAAACACAAAGAACAGTTAAACCAAATTCAGAGATTTGGAATTTTAATGGTGGACATTGGTCCTGAAGCAAAGTTTAAAAAAAACTATGAAACTCCCTCCTTTTCCTGCAGATTGGGGGCAGGGATGGAAGTGGTACTAAGGGGTCAGAGTGTTACATATACTATCAAGTGAGGTGAATGTATTACTTGGTTTTGTTATATCGTTTTTTAAATTTTTCTTTAAAAATCTTTATTGCTAGGAAAATCATGTGGGTAGGGGAGAGTGAGTGAAACATAATCTGAAATGATTATTACCTTTATTTTACAGATAAGAAAACTGAGGTTGAGAAAGGATAGATGTCTTGCTCTGAATCGCACAGCTAGGAAATATTCTGAGGCAGCATTTAAACCCGGGTTTTGTTGGCTCCAAAGACATGGAGAAGGCAATGGCAAACTACACCAGTACCTCTGCCAAGAAAACCCCAAATCGGGTCAAGGAGAAATGGACACAACTGAACAACAACTTCCTGGCTCCAAGTCTACCACTGTTACTGCCCACTGGCCCCCTCTGTTAAAATGAAAAGGCATCAGTTGGGGTGGCTAGATGGCACAGTGAATAGAACACCAGCCCTGGAGTCAGGAGGATATGGGTTCAGATTGGCCTCACACACTTAACACACACAAACAAAGAAACAAAAAAACACCTTAGCCCTGTGACCTTGGGCAAGTCACTTAACCCTAATTGCCCTCCAAAAGGCAAAAAAACAAAAACAAACAAGAAAGAGATAGGATAGCTGGACTGAAGAATTCTGAGTGATATTAGTAAGTGTAGATGGGGCAGCAGAAAGCTGCAGGTCACTAGATGCCTGAAACCTATGCACGTAGCACATATTCAACAACTCTTTACTACTTGCTGTCTGTATCCAAGGCACTGTGCAATGTTCAGGTACAGACAATATGGACCTACCACATGTGCCCCATACATGGTGTTTTCAACAAGTACGGAGTGTTCTGGCTTTTACTGGTGAGAAGGGTCATTTGTGTCTGGGGCAATGAGAAAGGAGGTAGCACTTTAACTTGAGAGGTACAGAGCATTTGATAGGTGAAGTGGAGGAAGAGGTGTGTGGTGAGGGTATTCCAGGTGTGATGGGCAAAGGTAAGAAAACAACAACAGTAAGCGTGTTTAGTGACAGCAGTTTTCTACCAGCTTGGGATGCCAGATTTTCATAGGGTGATGTGAAAGGCCTGTCAGAGCCTGTCATTGAGCCCAAGCATACATATCCCCCTCATTTTACAGACATGGAAACTGAGGCTCAGAGGGGTTGTCACTTTTCCAAGATTGCAAAAGTCATACGTGCCACAGCTGGGGCTTAAACCCAAGTCCTTTGCCTTCAAATTCAGCTTCCTTCTGATAGAGATTGAATATAGACCTAAGCATACTATTTTTATATATTTTATGGGTTTTTTTGGCCTGTGCATTTCACAACATGACTAATATGGAAATACATTTTACATGGCTACACATATATAGACTATATAAAATTTCTTGCCTTCTCAATGAAGGGGGAGGGGAAGAAGGGAGGGATAGAATTTGGAACTTAAATTCTTTTTTAAAATGAATATGGGGCAGCTACGTGGTGCAGTGAATAGAGCACTGGTCCTGGAGTCAGGAGGACCTGAGTTCAAACCCAGCCTAAAACACTTGGCACGTACTAGCTGTGTGGCCTTGGGCAAGTCACTTGACCCCAATTGCCTAGTTTTCCCCCTCCAGAAAAAAATGAATGTAAAAAATTGTTACAAGTAATTAAAAAAAGTAAAATATTAAAATTTAAGGAAAAAAAAGTTTTTTTTTTTCCTGTACTACATTGACTTCCTTACCTCTCTGATCTCAGTTTCCTCCTTTGTTAAATGAGGTGGGATGATCTATAATAATCAACAAGCAATTATTAAAGGATGTACTGTGGGCTAGGTTGGTATGTCAGAAAGTCTTTGTTATGGGTTAATAACTAAGTACTAGCCACTGTGCTAAGAACTGGGATTATGTATAAGCAGAAAGATGCCCTCGAAGAGTTTATATTCTAATAGAAGAAAATAACATAAAAGGGAGCTTAAAAGGGGGTGAGGCCCTCTAGTTCCAGAAAGTCCAGAGAGCTCTTCTCCATATCTGGAGAGGAATGAGACATGGCTGGCCTTGGGTGGGCCTCCTTAACTGGAGGTTCTCCAGGAGACCTCCAATCAAAGGGAGAGGATACAGGGTTGTAGGGTATTTCTAATGTGTGGATTCTAGGGCTGGAGTGAACTTCCAGGATAAAGAAAGTTTTGGGGTATGGTAGAGAAAGTTCAAATCTTGCCTGGAGAGGAATGCTAGGCACTGATTTCTGAAATCCCTCCCAACTATAAAACTAAATGGGAATGTTGGACCTGGAGTCTGGAAGACCTGGGTGGAAATCCAGTCTTAGATACTTACTATCCTTGTGACTCTGGACAAGTCACTTAAGCTCTGTTTGCCTCATTTTCTCATCTGTAAAATAGGGATGATAAGAGAGCCAATGATTGTAAACTGCTTAGCACATAGTAAGAGCTATAAAAGATGGCTATTATTTTTCAACTTCTTTGCCATTAATGTCTAGGAGTCAGATCACTGACTGAAGGGATATAAATAGCAAAAGCCCAAGGTCACACAGGTACTAAGTATCAGAGCCTGGATTTCAACCCATACTCTCTGACTTCATAACCAGCAGCTAAATTATGTCTGATCTGGAATGGGGGGGGGGGTAAGCCAGGAACTTGGATTAATCATATAAATAATGGAGAATCAGAGAGGCCTTATCAAAGCCTCAATATCCCAATGGATTATGGTGCTTTCAGAATTCAACAACATTTACACAATGCTCCTAAGGTGACTTCAGTCCATTGATTTACAAGGTAGAAGAACATGGGGAGTTAAAACTTGTAAATTAGAAATTTATCAGTTGAGAAGGTTTTCTTGTGTTCCTCTCACCAAATGTTGTGGGGGCTTTAGGAGTTATTTTCCAGGCCATCAGTCTAATTGCTTTTAGAATTTCTTTAAAAAAAAGAGAGAGAAAGAAGAAGAAAAGTTAAAAGAAGAAAAAGGTGGGGAAACAATGTGGTTCCTTGCATACAAAGCAACATCTCTTCTAGTCCATCAGCCGTGGGTTTTCTGGAGCAGGGGAGTGTGTCAGGGGGACGGCATCTGGGATTGAAAGTTTATTTGGTGACACAACTTTTAATTGGTTTTATGACTGAAGGTAGGAGTCTTGAATTTTAAACTTCTCTTACAAATGGAACTCGCCTTTATTGTGCTGAGTGGGGAATGTGGGTACCGCAGCTCCCTCCCTGCCCCCTATTCTTCAGTCATGACGTTTGTACAGTCCCATTTCCTGATTCATTTCATTATGCACTGAAAACAAGTGGTGCTTGTAACTGTGAAAAACGTTGGCCTGCTGGCTTTTCATCCCACTCCTTTACCCTGGAGAGTTGCTTCTGCTCAGGTCACTGCACTTTAACCGATGTCTCATTTGGAGTCCTCCAAAGAGACAGTCTCTCCTGCTGTATATATAGATCTTTACAACCCAGCAGATGCTTCCATTCACCTTCCCCTGAGCCCCTCCTCCTCACCCAAAGAGAGAAAAACAAGTGCTCAGCAACTAAATTCAGGCTCTTTCCTCCTCCCACCCTAAATATGGAAGGAGGCTGAATAGAGAAGGATTCTGGTATACTGGAGCTGGAAGGAATTTGAGAGATGACCTAGTCCTACCAGGGGTGGGAAACTTGTGGCCTCAAGGCCACATGTGATCCTCTAGGTCCTCAAGGGCAGGCCTTTGACTGAACCCAAACCTCACAGAATGGATCTCTGTTATAAATATTACATTACAATAAATAATAACAGGTTGCTATTTATTCTTCATTCTGTGAGGTTTGGATTCAGTCAAAGGGCTGCCCTTGAGGACTTGGACAGTCACATGTGGCCTCAAGGCCTCAAGTTCCCCAACCCTGTCCACAGACTCTAATGTCAGAGTCTGGGGCAGCTGAGGCCTGGAGAAAGGAGGAGTTGGCCAAGGGAGCTATAGCTTTAACATGCTCCTTTAGGCAGCAGAATCATAGGATCAAATCAGAAAGGAACCTCAGAGGACATGGTCTCCCCTTTCCCCTATACACAGTCAGGGAAACTGAGGCCCAGAAAGATTAGGTGACTTGTCCAAAGTCACATAGCTAATAAGCTGAAGAACTGGGATTCTAAATAAGATCCTTTATTAATAGAACTCTTCCAACTTCGATACACACACATCTGTGTATATATATGTGTGTGTGTGTATGTATGTATATGTGCATACAAACACATATGTACATTTATCTATTTCTATCTCTATCTATTCTGTATCTATAGTGTGGAAGATAACTACCATTGTCTCCAAGTAGCTCAAAGAAAGAATTGCCAGCTGGGTAAGGATGGGTATCAGAATTCACTAGTAAGATGCATGAATGAATGAACATATAACATTTCGTAAGAGTCTCTCCCTAACACTTTCTTCAGTCCAGATAAATTCACCTTTTTTCTTTTCTTCTCACACAACCTCAGCCTCTTATCTTTTTTGTTTTTGTACTGTCATCTCCTTATGCATGGAACGCACTTCATCCTTACCCCTGTCTCATAATATTTCTCTTCATTAAAATGTAGCTTAGGAACCATCTTCAGTATGCAATCTTTCTTGATATTCCCAATTACTAGTATCCTCCCTCCCAAACTCCCTTGCGTGGTTATATCCAAAGGCATATATCCATATCCAATCTGTACCTATGGATATCTATATCTATATCCATATATATATGCAGATACATGTGGATAGATATGTATATATATAGCTCTTTCTAATATATATCTATATGAATAGAGATAGAGATAGATATGTATAAGTATAGCTATAAACGTGCCTATTTATAGCTAGAAAGAGATATCTGTCTATAGATAGAAATATACCCCTAAATATGTAACATGTCAAAATATCTATAGATAGGTAAAATATGGATAGATACATATATGTCAATATATCTATAGAGGTACATACGTAGACATAGGTCACAAAGACATGGATATGTCAATCTATGTATATGTTTATGTATATACATATATGTTTCCATACCTACATAGATATTTCTATCTCATCTCTATCCTATAGGGTTGCAGACAGGCAGGGTGAGTGGATGCAGGGGTTGAGGAAAGGCCTACTCCAGAAGATGGCATTTAAGCTGGGTCATTAGAAAGAAAGGAAAGCCAGGGGACAGACGAACGGAAGGAGCACATTTCAGACTTGGGAGACAATCAATGGAAAGACGCAAGGTTAGGAGATGGAGTATGTTGTGTGAGGAACAGCAAATGGGACTGTGCAGCTGGATCATAGAATGTATGGAAGGGGATTAAATATTAGAAGCCTAGAAAGATAGGAAGAAGCCATTAGAGTGCAACCAAGACGCAATTGTATTTCTAACAAATTGTATGAAGAGCCAAGGACGTAGAGAAATGAAAAGGATACACTTCTCCCTCTGTTGTTTGTCCTTTGTTTGCAGAGAGGACTGGTAACATCACAGGGTGATATCTTGACTTGTACTTACGGGATATAAGCAAAGTACAGTCTCAGAAAGTCCTCAGCCTCACTCTGTATTCCTGAGTTATCCAGTGACAAGATGAAAGTCAAGATGACTGGTGATGGCTGGGGACTCAGTGGATGACCTTGGTGCTTTTGATGTCTGACCAAGCTCTAAGCACCCAACACAGCCTACTTCAGATGCTTTCACCGCCATCAGAATAAGTTGAGTCCCATTCACCTATTTCACCAGGAGCAGCCTACTTGGGGTAGATACCACCCTGGCTCACCAGTGGGTTTGAGTCCTGTCAGTCCCCCTCACCCTGGGTTTAACCTGCCTGCTGAGATGGTTTTACCATGGAGAGGCTGCTGTACATGCTAAGCTTCTTAGAGACACAGGTAGAGAGTTGGGTGACAGGTGGAAACCAAAGGTAGGAGAGCAGCTCTGGAAAAAGTCTTGATAAGCCCTCACACCAGAGGTGCTAACTTCTACATAGAAAAGCTGACTAACAGAAGTAGAATTCAGTACTTACTATCAACTGTGTCACTGTGTTCGCTGATGATTTTTTTTCCCTTGTTCCAAAGGAACTTCCAGTAGGGAAAGGCCAATGGCTATGATTTTTAGAAGATAAATCTTTGGTTGATTTGAATTGACTTGCATGGTTCCCATTAAAAGGAGAGAACTATTCTAGTTTGCATTGTTAAATCTTCACACAATTTCAATAGAGATATTTGGGATTGAAGGTCATGTCTATTACTTGATTCTATAAATGTAGAAAATATCTGCTCCTGTTTGATAAACAATTCTACCAGTAAATGTCTTTTTTCTATATCTACCCTCCCTTTCCCCACTTCCCTTTCTGTATTTGTTATCTTTATACAACAAAAAGTCTTGGCATTACTGTTTTTTTTTTTCTGCCATAGGAGAATCTTACCAGTTCTGGAAGGACCTGCTACAACAGTATTCCAGGTCTGATCAAGATGGAGAAGTCATAGTTATGAGATCGTTGTTTTAGAGATGGAGGGGGCCTAAGATGACCAGGGTAGTAAATAGCCACACCAGGATGTGAACTCTGGTCTTCTGACTTCAGTGTACTACGCTGTCAAAACAAGATAGATAGAGTGTTATAATTCAAGAAATTAGGTAGGTGCTATTTATTGAGGTCCACTAGCCGCTGGAAAGCTGACTCAAGTGATTGTCTTGACAGTGATTTTCAACCAGGTTGATGGTGTTTACCTAGAGAAATGTTACACACACCTACCTCCATGAAAATTAATAAGGTCATAAAATTAATCAATCAGCAAGCATGTATAAAGTGCCTACTATGTTCCAGACGTAGTAGGAATTAAAGATACAAATTAAGAAAACACGAAAACAAAAACTGAAAAAATACTTATATCCAAGGAGCTTATGTTCCTGAAAGGTCATGTGGACTTTAAGTAATAGAATTTAGGAATTAAATATCTGGGTTCAAAATTCTTCAAAATTCTAGGCAAGACACAACCTCTGTTAAACAACGAGGTTGATATGGAAGAATTATAAAGTGTCTTTCAGTTCTAAGCCTTAAAATTCTTAATATCTTTGTCCATGAGTTAAATGTGAGAATGAGTTGGGAAAATCACCTGCAATTTATAAGGAGTCTGAACCAGAACCCCTGAGCTGGGATTCTGCATCTGACATCTGTTAGTTATATGGTCAGGGAGGAGTCAATTGACCTCTGTAAACCTCAGTTTCCTCTCTTATAAAATGGGGGTCATAATGTTTTTATTGTCATACTCACAGGGCTGTTGGGAAGATATAAACTTTGGTCAGCTCTAAAGCACTATCCAATGAGGAAGATCTTACACAAATGTCCAGACTTTAACTCTGGGTTACATAGAAATATGTGAGTTATTATTATTAGGGGATGAGTATGAAGGAAAAGCTAGCTCAGAGGAGCAGATGCAATAAATTTCTTATTGTTTTCAAGTATTAAATCCTTAGGAAAGCTGAACTGCGAAACTAACTCATTTTGCTTATCCAGACATGAGTTACCCAGAAGAAGAACATTGTTTTCTATTTGCTGAGGTTGAGCTAGTTCTTCAAAGGACTCTGAAGGTCTTTATTAGTAGCTATTTCCCAGTAAGAATTTTGGACAGAAGTTTCCTTGATTGGAACCCCTAAGGACAGCTATCTTGAAGCTGAAAGCTGAGTTATATGTGGAGAAAGGAAATTAAATAGCAATCACCAAGGGGAGAGGGTGAAGTGTCAGCTGCCTGGCTTGAAAGGGGCACTTATTGGTAAGGGTGAGTTAATTAGTCTTCTTGGAATTAGGGTATTCACCCTTTTCCTCTCTCTTCCAGCAAGAGGAACAAACGTGAGAAGGCTGCTCCAAGTCCTCTCTACCAGGGGTACCCAGCTGATGGCCCTAGGGCCACATGTGGCTCTTAGTAACAATAGCTGACATTTATATGGTGTTTCATCATTACAAAGAACTTTGTATGCATTATCTCATTTGATCCTAAAATGAAGAGGCCCTTGAAGCAAGAATGAAGAGTGAGTGGGCATGGGGGAAGACCATTAGGAATTATATTGATGCTGTGATTAAAAACAATGATAGATCTTTAATGTTAAAACCTAAAACGATATGGACATGAAGAAACAAATAGACACACTAGAACCAATTTCTCAGTTCTACTTAGCATCCTAAATTGATTACAGCTTATTATTTTGAATAGTATTTTACAGATATTAATGGGATAGGAGATAGAGAGCTGGCTAGGGAGTCAGGAAGACCTGAGTTCAGGTCTGACCTTTGAGGTATGCTGATCATGTGACACTGGACAAATCACCTAATCTCTGAGAGCCTCAAGGCTGTAACTCCATAAACTTATAAATGGCAGAAAAGTTGCATATCTGCACTGGAAGGAGCTTCCTCTCTGGGAGCTCCCTATCCCAATGAAGTCATAGGTCCAGTGTATTATTTTAAGTGATTGGGGATCATTCTTAGGATGCTACCAGTCACTTTGGCCCTCTTTTTCCTCCTGGAAACAGAACTTGCCCCCCCCCCCCACTAGGGGCCTTGGGGTTGGTTAGGTAAACTTTCACCTTATTTTCTACAGATCGAATTCACCATGATCCTTCCTCACTTCTCAGAGCCATGCGGTACAAGTATGCTTAGGGACCACCCCCTCCTAACTCTGGCTGCCCTATATGTGATATCTTCCCCTATATGTCTAGGGGGAAGTGAAAACTTCTCAGAACTTCCCTCTCCCTTCTCCCACCCCCTCTTCTGCTGTTAATTAGCAGCAAGCCCTTTCAGGGGCTTTCTGATTTCCCGCCTCTGTGGGTCCCTCCTCCCAGCCAGTGGGAGTCAGGGACAGCCTGAGCTCACTTCTCCCCATTGCTTTGGAATCCTTCCCCCCGCCCCTTTTCCTTAGCATCCTTGTTCTTTGTAAGCCATAGTGGCAGGCTCCTCAGTTGTTTACCATAGGGGTAGATTTTCGCTGAGACTCGAGCCCACCTCTCAGCCAATGGGAGAAGGGATAGCCAGGGAAGGGGTTTGAATACATTAAGGTATAAACTCCTGTTCTGCCTTTTGTAACATACCTCTTCCACTTGATCAGTCATGGGGAAGACTGCTTTCTTCACCTGGGGAAGAGAATAAATTCCTGCTCTTATCCTAAGAGATCTCCGTGTTCTTGATTAAATTTTGGATGAGGTTTTTAATTGCAAACAAATGTAAGCTTCTTGAGGGCAAGGCATTTCTTGCTTGCCTTTGAGTTCCCATTTCTTAGCATGGTGCCTCAATAAGAGTGGAACTAATTCTATCCCCTTTGGCTCTGGTGCCTTGAGTAGGAGAAAACACTTAAAAAAAATTAAACAATCAGAACAAAGTGTGATAGGGGCCTGAATACCTCCTTACTCAAGAAAGTTGTTGAGATTGAGATTAAATCATACTTTAAGTAATTTATATAAGTGAGAGAAGCTATCTCAGAATCAAAGGCAGGAGAGATTCTGAGCCTCAGGATTCAATAAGTTGGAGCAAATATGGAGAAAAGGAAGGTCTGAAGATGTGGCAGAAAAGGGACATATTGAAGAGAGTCATTGTTCTTATGGGAATACTCAGATAGAGGAGACAGGATGAAAGAACTTCTAAATTGACAGAACACCTAGGTTGAGATCCCATCTCTGATAGTTGCTATATTTATGACCTTGGGCAAGCCATTTCCCCTCAGCAGGCTGGCCACAGTTCCTTAATATGTAAATTATAGAGTTTAGATTCTAATGCTTCTTCATGCTCTTGATCCTTCTATCTATCTATCTAGCTAGCTAGCTATCCTTCTACCTTTCTGCCTAACCATCTATATCATCTATCTTTTTGTCTCTTTTTTTGACCTTGCCTTTTCCCAGACCAGATAACACAGGAATCTTCTACATTCTTAGCCCTGTGCAGCTGCCTAATTTGAGTAACATTCATTTATGATGTCATTTTCCAAAAAAAATTACTTTTTTTTGAGGGGGGAAGGCAGGGCAATTGGGGTTAAGGGACTTGCCCAAGGCCATACAGCTAGTAAATGTTAAGTGTCTGAGGCTGGATTTGAACTCAGGTCTTCCTGACTCTAGGGCCAATGCTCTATTCACTGTGCCACCTAGCTGCCCTGAAGTATTACCTTTTGATCTTTTTTTCTTTCCTCATCTAGTCTATTTCAAAATTAAGTCTTCAGTTCCTGGTCTCTACCCCTATAGATTCTCCCTTTATTTTGGAGGAATCATTTGAATGCCCACTTTTTGTTAAAGATCCTTCTGTTTTTTTGTTCATGATGATGATGATGAAGATGGGCAGCCTTAGCTTTGTAGTATATATTAGAAAGTTATCCCAATTATTATTTGTTTATTATATTTCTGGGTGTAGTTTTTTTTTAAAAGATAAAGAGTATTTCTTTGTTATTTTATTTGATTTTCCCTGGAAGCCAAAGGTGTTTCTCTTGACTACTTGCAAAAATTTATTCTTTGACATTGAAATAGACATCTAACAATAGAGTTGCTTGGTGATTGAAGCCTGGAGTTTCAGTTGGCTATCTTTGAGTCTATCAAATCATATTATATACTCCTCTGATTTTAATATTTGGGGAAGTTTTTACATTATCTGCTGTATTATATTCAGACTTTTAATTTCATCTTTTTCCCTCTGAGAGAATTATAATCCTCAAATTATTTCTGTACAACCTGTCCTTAGGGTCAGTGATTTTTGTGTGTATGGAACACGTGTTAAAGTTCTTAAATTCTGTTTTGCCTATTTTCCTCCAGATATGTATTTTTGAGATTCATATTTGCCACTCCCTTTTTCAAAGTTTTTTGCTGTCATGGAAAGATTATCTGTCATGCTTTCTAAATTATTTATAATCTTTACTTGTCTTATTGAGTTGTACTTTGAGAACTCTGATTTTAGTCTCATTTTTATCCTTTTAAAAAATTTTACATTTTTCTTTCAAATTATTCTATCATTCTTGCTGTTGCTCCATTACTTGGCAAGAACCTATAGAATATAATGATTTGCTTTCTTTTACCTTGGGGGGTTTTCATTCCTATTTCTATTACATATTAATATTTTTTCATTGTGTTGTGGTCTTTCCTAATCTTATTGTTCTTTTTTTTCTGCTTGGGAGCCCAATTTATACCAAAACTTTTTGTTGACCTTCTTGCTCTCTTTCCTTTACCTTCTGAAAAGGTAGCATTGTGTCAGGTGTCCATATTAATTGGCCCATTTCCCAAACACGGTGTCTATATTGCCTTCTCTTTAGACTATGAGAGCTAATTAATTTGAGAAGCCTAATCAAACAGGTTTGGTGGAGGGTGGCCATCTGATGTGTTACCTACATCATGGTGACTTCATCATTGCCAGCTTCTCTCTGCACATATAGGCTCTGTATGGTTGGGTTTCTTACCTTGGTAGATTTGATTGCCTTCTCCACTATTACTTTTGCTGTTGTTATTGTTCAGTTGTTTCAGTGACCTTGTTTGGGGTTTTCTTGGCAAAGATACTGGAGTGGTTTGCCATTTCCTTCTCCAGCTCATTTTACAGGTGAGGAAACTGAGGCAAGCAGAGTTAAGTGACTTCCCTAGGGTTACATGGATAGTAAGGGTCTGAGACCAGATTCAAACTTGAGAAGATGCATCTTCTTGACTCCAGACCCAATACTCTCTCCACTGTGCCAACTAGCTGTCCCTCAATAGCATATCCATGGCTTTCATAATGTGAAGAACATTTGAATTGGAAAAAAGATGTAGGTTCAAAATCTGGGCAGGCTACATAAGTGACCTTGGGCAAATCACATAAACCTTGGACCTTGGTTTCCTCCATAATCAAATTAGAGAGTTGGACTAAATGCCTCTGAGCAGCCTTCCAATTGTATGATGCTGAATTGTAAAATAGACATAATGGCAATGATTATTTATAGTACTTAACAGACTGCTAGGTGGCACAGTGGCTAGAGTGCCAGGCCTGGAGTCAGGAAGATTCTTCTTCCTGATTTCAAATCTGGCCTCAGATACTCACTAGCTGGGTGACCCTGGGCAAGTCACTTAACTGTTTGCCTCAGTTTCTTCATCTGTAAAATGAGCTGGAGAAAGAAATGACAAACTACTCCAGTAAACTCCAGATGGGGTCATGAAAAGTCAGATTCAATTGAAAATGACTGAACAACAACAGTAGCTAACACAAAGGATAGTTGTGAGGTCTGTATAAGATAATGCATGCAAAGTGTTTTATAAATCTCAATAGGTTATATAAATGTATTCTATGATTATTATTATTTGATACCTAGCATACTGCTTATTGGGGATCATCTCAGCATAACTTCCAGAACACAGAAATGCAAATCAACAAGTAATGTGTTATATCTATATCTATATACATATCTATAATTATGTCCATGTCCATATTCATATCTATACCTATATCTATATCTATATATCTAGCCATCTCTATCATCTCTCTATCTCTCTATCTATCTATCTATCATTATTAAAATGTCAGCAAAAAGAGCTGGGGATTGAGATAGCATGGTGTATTGAAGAGAGCGCTTGATTTGAAGTTAGGAAGATCTTGGTTTTAATCCTATGCATTAGATCCTAACAAGTAGCTGCATCACTATGACTGTGGTAGGGTCATAAACTCTATCTATGTTTATCCATGACAATTTTATCTATGATAGCTTTCTCATCTCTATCTCTAAAATATGAGAGTTGGGCTTAATGAGTTCTAAAGTCCCTTCCAGCTCTAATCCAGGATCCTATGATCTTAAATAACAATGGAATTAAAAACGCATGCCACTAGCCCTACCCAAACTCACTGCCATCAATCCTGCTGCTCAGATGAGTCCAATTCTGACCCTTTGGAACTTTGCCTGAGGTGGTGTCTAAGACCAACTCTTTGGCAGTGATCTAACTCATTAATAGAAAAGGGCAGAAAATTGTACTAGCCTAGTGCTACTCATGCTTCAGTTTTCCCCCTAATTATATTCATAAATACCAGCACAGTGAAGACTGGTAAATCTTCTATTTAAGTATTAAAATAAAAAAAAGAAAGAAAAGAAAGAGACACGCCAATTTGACTAATGACTCCCTCACACTACTTTTATCATACAAAGAAAGCATTCTTTGAAAAAATAATTCATGATGGATGCCTTTCTCTGCCAGAGAGGATGAGGTGTGCCTGTCTAAGTCTGAGAGATGAATAACAGATAACTAACTGGCAAGTTAGTTTAAAAAAATAAAGCTAAGAAAGGCTGGTCATCGCTCCAGTCCCTTCATGTTTTCTTTTGTTGAAAGAAGGTCATGGGGTAGACAATAGAGATTGCAATAAGATATTATGGTCTCACTTAACTTGAAAGAGAGCATTCTGAGCTCAGGCTTGCTGCTCCTGGAAGGTAATTTAGGAGAATTATGGGCTTGCATATTTTAGAAGCTATTGAGAATACAACTGGATGGGCTTAGTGTGCTGGGGACTAGTCTTTGTCAGGGAGAGCCCTAAGTGATTTGACTAGTACCACTTAGTGCCTGATGGGAGAGATACTGGGAAACAATTGAGATATATACCTTAGCTAGTTGGAAGTTGGGCCTTGGATGAAGGGTCACAGGCCAGAATCCATAAGTGGTTGCAGAAGCTGTATAGTCCAGTTCCCTCATTTTATAGATAAGGAAGTAAGGCCCAGAGAGATTAAATGACTTGTCCAAAAATCATACAGGAAATAAATGACAATGGCAGAATTTGAACTTGGGTCTGACTTCAAAGCCAACATACTTTCCATTTGGTCATTCTGCTTCCATTATGTCCTATTGTGAGAAACTAAGAAGATATAAAGAATCTGGGGGGGTACCCTGTGCGTTCAGCTGAATTCCTATGATAAAGTAGTGATAACCTTTTAATTTATCAGTTTATAATTTCTTGCTACTCACATAGTTGGAAGATGATGCAATTAGGGTCTTTTGCAAACTTTAAAGTGCTAAATAAATGCTAGCTATTATTAGTAATGCTCTCTATATATAGATGTAGCAGCAAGCACCCCAACATCCCCAGGGTGGCTGCCAACATAGGTTCTTAGATCTGCTTTTCTAAAGGAAAGCAACTCAAATGGATTAACAAGCTTACTTTAATCAATCAAACATATCATTTACCTAGTTCAGGGGAAAAAAGTCAACACCCCAAACTTCAAAGTATACAGACAGAACTGTCAAAAACAGAGAAACAAACAGATCAAGCAGACAGGCTTCCAAACTGTCCAATCATTACCTCAATACCAAGTCACAGTTATCAGAGAGGGAAGCATCAACATCTGGGTTTTCAAAGCCAGTGTGTGTGTGGGGGGGTTGCTCTCAAAAGCTGCCCAAAGTCTTATCTGGTCAAATCACACAACACTTCTCAAAGTGAGCCCCAAAGCAAAGCCTCCCATCAAGGTTTATATAGCCTTCTCATGGCTCAGAGAATGTAACACCCTTCTTGACCCACTGCCCAATCATAAAGTATCAAGGTGTGGGCTTTCCTGAAAAACAAGCCTCCCACAACAAGCTCCAGGTGCACTTAACCTAGGGGCAGGGAAGATCTTTAAATCTGCATTTCCATTACAATAGACCACCATAAAATTATCATGCCTTGTAAGACCTCTTGGTTGCCTGAGTGAAGTTCAGGTTGAAGATTAAGCTCTCTCTAGACAGCCTAGGACATGGATCCCAAATTCTAGGTGAATGTGTTCTGAAGGAAGCAGAGATGGTTCTTGCCTGGGGCCATGATGAAAGCAAATGGATTGGGCTGATACTATATAATAGTATGGGCAGCTAGGTGGTACAGCAGATAGAGTACAGGGACTGGAGTCAGAAAGGCTCATTTTCATTAATTCAAATCTGGCCTCAGACACTTACTTGTTGTGTGACCCTGGGAAAATCATTTAACCCTCTTTGCCTCCATTTCCTCATCTTTAAAATGAGCTAGAGAAGGAAATGGCAGACCCCTCTAGTATCTTTGCCCAAAAAAAAAAAAAAAACAAAACACAAAAAAAACCCACAAAACAAAACTCAAAATAGGTTCATGAAGAGTGAGCTATGAGTGAAAATGACTTAACAACAATAACATTTAATAGTATAGGTGGCTCAAAGGGTGAAGCACTGAACCTAAAATCAAGAAGACTTGAATTTGAATATGGCCTCAGATGCTTAGTAGCTGTGTGACCATGGGCAAGCCACTTAACCTCTATTTGCCTTAATCCTGAAGAAGGAAATGACAAACCACTCCAATATCATTGCCAAAAAATCACGTGGACAGTATTTGCATATTATGGTCTTGACAAGTCAGAAAGGAGAGAACAACAACATATAATAGCATAAGATAGAACTCATAGGACCCCCTAATCTGGGAGACTAGATCTCTTTTTCATTTACTTAATCTTTTAAAAATTTTATTTTTCTTTCTTTTTTCCTCCTATAGACTTTAAATTTACTTTGTCTTATATATTCTCTCTTATTTAAAAAACAACTTGGGAATGTTAAAAAACTTGAAAATAAATAAGAAATTTTATGAAGGAAAACTTAAAAAAAAACTTAGGAAATATGCTTTTATAGAGTGGGATATGTGGAAACAAGGAGGTGAAGGAAAAACACAGAAATGTGTTAGGAAAAGGCATAGGGAGGTCATAGAATCATAGAACTGTAATTGGAAGGGACCATAAAAGCCCTATGGTTCAATTTCCCAATTTTCCATTCAAGGAAACATAAGAGGTTAAGTGACTTTCCCTTGGTCACAGAGCTAGTTAGTTTTAGTTGTGGGATTTAAAGACTACAACACTAGAGTACTAACCCTGGAGTCAAGAGGACCTGAGTTAAAATCCAGCATCAGGAATGGACTAGCTGTGTGACCTTGGGCAAGTCAATTAACCCCCATTGCCTCCAAAAAAAAAAGAAAAAAAATTTTTTCTTTCTGTGATGTATACACAGCTTTCTCCTCTTCTATCACAAACTATTGGAAAGAGGGGTCACTCCCCGACTATGTTCTCATCATTTTGACCCTAGCCACCAGTTCCTCACTGTTATTAAGAAGCAGTTCCAGTATAGAATTCCCCCTTGTTGGTTCCTCCACAAGTTGAAGGATGAAATTATCATTAAGGCAAGTCAAAAAGTTATTAACTACTCTGTTTTTGGCAGAGAGTGCTTCTAGCAGATGTCTGAATAATACTTGGGGAGTAATTGAGATCAGAGGCTATGATCTCTGATTTGATAGCTGAGTCAGAAATTTCAGATTCCCAACATTTCTGATGGCTCAACATAGAAAGCTAAGTTATTTTTCACTGAGTAGATGAAAAGAATGCACAATTCTTTAGGTCCTTCTCTTTTTCTATGTAGCTCCTTACCTTCCCTTGCCTCAAGCCCTGACCTTCCATCCTGTAATGGAATGAGAAATGGCTATGACTGGTCATTCTTATAGAACTAGTATCACAGGCTTTGGCCACCATACAGCACCATGACCTGTCAGGGCTACTGCCATAGTGAGCAGGGCTGGGTTGCTAGAAAGTACCAAATAGAACATCACTGAATGCCATAGCTAAAAGAGACCTTAGACTTCAGGGATGGGGAAGCTGTGGCCTCGAGGCCACATGTGGCCTTCTAGGTCCTTGGGTGTGGTCTTCGAACTGAGTCCAAGTTTTACAGAACAAATCCTTTTATTAAGGGAATTTATTCTGTGAAGTTTGGATTAAGTCAAAGGGCCCAGCTTGAGGACCTAGAAGATCACATGTGGCCTTGAGTAAAATTAAAGCCCTAAGAGCAGAAGTGACTTGCACAAGGCCACCTAGCTGGAAAACAGCAGTTCCAAGACTTTAACCCAGGCTCTCTGACTCAAATTCCACTGCTATTTACTTTACACTTCACTACCTTGCCTTACCCTATCCCCTCCAGCATAAAATTAAACTAACCTGGTATTTAAGAACCTGCAGCCTCTGACTCCAAATCCAACCTTATTTAATTCATTCCTTTTCCTCAACATTCTTCCCCAAAATGTAGACTATAAATTCGTTGAGGGCAGAGATTGTATTTTTTTTTCTGGTCTTAATTTCAGTAGTACCCAGCCCAGTCTGATACCCAACACATAGTAGGTGTTTAACAAATGCTCCTTGAATTAAATGTTATTGAAGGGGCATTATTGTACTCTAGAAAGAGCAATAAGGACTGTGGTCCAAATCCCGTCTCTGCCTCTAACTAGTTGTATGACCTTGGGCAAGTAAGTTAACTTTTCTGGGATCTAGTTTTCACCTATACTGAGAGCTTTGTTCTAGATGGTCTCTACAAGCCCTTCTAGCTTTAAGTCTAGAACCGTAAGAACAGGATTAGTAGCTATTCCATGATCTTAACTGGCCCCCTCTTGTCTCCACAACTCTGCTCATAGCACCCCCATACCTTGATTGTCCTCTGCCTACATTTCTTCCATGCCTCAGATGCCATGTCCTCTAGGCAGTTAATGCCCTCTATTCTATAACACTCTGTCTCCCCAAAGCCCTTGGATTATTGAACTTAGATTTTAAATTTAGTGATGTAGAAAGAAAATCTGAAAATAAGTATATAATGAAAGATAATTTGGATACTTCAACATTTGCTTGTATTTCCTCTTTGGGGACCCGACATATATTCCTAGGTTTAGGGAACTTCAGTGAGGAATTTCTCTCTACCAGTACAGATCAGCATAGCTTAGCAATGGGCAGTCTTAGAAAAGTGCCCTGAGTAATCAAAGGTTAAGTGGCTTGTCCAGAGTCACATAGTCAGTATGAGTCAAAGGGGGAACTTAACTGGGGCCTTCCTGACTCTGAGGCCATCTTTCTATCCTTGACACCTTATGTCTCTATCTAAAACCATTGAAATCTTAAACTTGGGCAGAATTCCCAGAGGTACTAAGTTATATGAATCAGGTTCTTCAATAGATAGAGTTCTTGTCCAGGAATCAGGAAGACATGAGTGAGTGCAAATCTGTCTCCAGATACTTTTTAGCTGTGTAACCTTGGCAAATCACTGCCTCAGTTTTTACATTGGTGAGATGGGATAATAATAATAGCACCAATATCCCTGGGTTATTGTGAGGATAAAAGAAGATAATTTTTGTTTGTTTGTTTATTTGTTTGTTTGGAGTAAGGCAGGGCAATTGGGGTTAAGTGACCTGCCCAAGGTCACACAGCTAGTATGGCAAGTATCTGAGGCCGGATTTGAATTCAGGTCCTCCTGACTCTAGGGCAGGCGCTCTATTCACTGGCCACCTAGCTGTCCCCAGGGAGATAATATTTGAAAAGTGATTTACAAACCTTAAAGCACTATGTATTTTATTGCTATTATTATTACTAGTAATATTATTATTTTTCAAGTGACTAAGGAGAAGGGGGACTCAATAGAGACAGGTAGGATATACCTTGTAGCCAGTCTCATTAATAAAGCACTTAGACCTAAGTAATGTTAGTGCTGGAAGGGATATATCTCCAAGAATAGCTGTTTCAACCCGTAACTCACAAATGAGGGAAGCAAGGCCCAGAAAGGTTGGGTGATTTGTCTAAGGTGACATGGCTAGTTCATGGCAGAGTTTGGATTCTAAATCAAGTCTCCTGAGGCCAGTGACCTCGCTTGTATACTGTGAGAGCGAGTAAAGACTTGTTTCCATAGAACTGCCAAAAATTGCTAAAGGAAGATTGATAGAGGCAGTTAGTGGACAGCAGATGGGTTTGACCAATTAGTAGGCAGTCAATGGCCTTGAGAGACCCTCAGCACTAGGATAAGGGCTGATCTGACTCAAACCAGTTGGGATCAATGACCAGATAGTCCAAAATTACTACTGCACATGCTTAATAAACTTCATGCCTATAGCTCAATATATCCCACATAAAATTAGAACCTCATTAATAGAACATGGAATATATGACGAAGGGATGGAGTTGTGCTTGTACATGTCTAGGAAAGACATACAATGGGTGAATAAGGCAGAGTATAATCCAGAAGAGAATGAGCCAACCCATCCTCTGATGGGAGGCATTCACACCCAACTAATAGTATAAAGCCTCTTTCAGTTCTGTGTTTAATTCCTCTGAATTTCTCAATAAAATTCTTTTGATACCTAAACTGTAGAGTCAGATGCATTTCTAACAATACAAAATGCAAAAAAGCATGAAGACACAGGGTTTTGGTACGCACTTTGTTCCTAACCTCCCTCTTCACTTCTTGTGTTATACGGAAGTACAAAGGTCTCATCTTCATTCCAAAATAGGTTCTCTGGGAAGTAGTCTCTTGGTCACTAAGAGTGAATGCAAACTCCCTGAAGGAAGGAATTGTTTCTTCTTCATATCCCTACCATCTAATACGATACATCAGGTTACAGGTTTAGAGCTGAAATATCCCTTAGAAGCCAAGGAGTCACATCCTCTCCTTGTACAGACAAGGAAGCTGAGACTGATAGGGTAAGTAACTTCCCAGATTCACATACCTAGTATCTGTGGCAAGATTTGTTCTCAGTTCTTCCTAACTCCAAGACTCCTGTTCTAGACACTGATCCACTTAGAAGTCTCTCATTAATTAACTAATTAGAAGCCTTGATTAATTGATTAACAGATCTAATTGTTTTGCTACATAATAGCATAAAGACACATTGGGACATGAAAGACACATGTAGCAGAAGAATACATCCTATGAGTCTATACCAGGGGTGGGGAACCTTGTGGCCTTGAGGCCACATATTGCCTTCTAGGTCCTTGGGTACAGCCTTTGGACTGAGTTCCAGTTTTATACAACGAATGCTTTCATTAAGGGAATTTGTTCTATAAAGTTTGGATTCAGTCAAAGGGCAGCACTTGAGGACCTAGAGGGCCACATGTGACCTTGAGGTTGCAGGTTTTCCCACCCCTGTCAAAGTAAAATGAGGATCAAGGACCTGTACAAATACTGTATTGTACAGTACAGTGCCTGGTTCAATCAACTAATCAATAAACATTCATTAAGTACTTACTATGTGTCAGGCATTGTGCTAAGTATTGGGGATACAAAAAGAGGCAAAATATAGTCCCTGCCTTCAAGGAGCTTACAATCTAATGGAGACAACATGCAAACAAATATATAAATCAAATGATATACAAGATAAATAGGAAATAATCAAAAGAGGGAAAGCATTGGAATTAAGAGGGGTTATGGAAGGCTTCCTGTAGAAGGTGGAATTTTAGTTGGATCTTAGAGGAAGCCAGGGAGGCCAGTTGTTGGAGCAGAGGAGGGACAGCTTTCCAGTCTGGGGGACAGCCAGAGAAAATGCCTGGAGCCAAAATGCCAGCTCTATAGGACATGAGCAGCAAGTGAGAGCGGAGCAGAATCACAAATAAGGCATCTTCTTGAGAGGCTTCAACCATTCAAACCTTTGGTGGCATGACTTCCTTTCTCTCTTAGAAAATTCAATCACTTAAAAGATAAACTCAGCAAATGTATCTTAAAAGGTCCAGGAGACATCTTAGGGATCATAGAGAGGTTCTTAAGTCCATTTGGGAAATGAATTTTAAAAGTGAATTAAATATCTCCTAATGTCATACATAGTTTGAACACTGATTTGAGGAGACAGAGAAAAATGTTTGCCTGGCAAAGTCAATATTTTTGCCTTTGATGGCCCCAAAGATTTAAAATTTACGTGAAGTAGTTGAATCTCCCTTATATCCTAGTGTTCCTAAACCTGCTGCATATAAAAAGGGGATGGGGAAGAAATGGAAAGAAAGTGCTCAGGAATGTATGAAGACCATGGTCCTTTTTTCCAGATTTCCATCCAAAGTTTGTTCCAAGTTGGAGGGGAATTTATAGGGTATCTGAACCATAGAAATCCAAGAGAAAGACAAAGTTACCAGGTCTATAAAATTGTTATTGTGTTTAGAGAATTTGTTATCAGGGATGGAGGCCTGAGAGACAAAGGAAATGAAGTGCTTCCTCATCTGTAAACTGGGAGAGGAATTCTTCTAGTACTTGTCTTCATAGAGTGAAGCTCAAATGAGGGAATTTATGCAAAATATTTTGCCAACTTAAGAATTATATAAATGTAAATTATCATCATCATCATCGTTACTATTTTTGTTGTTGTAACAGCCAGTAACTAACTGAGAGGGATATATAGAGAGAAAGGTCACTGGTTACGAGGTAGTACTTGTTTCTCCCCAGAGATACTAAATGAGTGATCCTGAACAAGTCACTTAAGCATCTTCCCAATGTCCCTAAATATTGAGTATAGATTGTAGAACAGTTGATCATTTACATTAGTGTAGGGCATTTCTTCCACAAACTTTCCCTATACAATGAAATATGATGGGTCCAGAATTAGGGGATGTAATGGAAATGCAGATTTAAAGATCTTCCCTGCCCCTAGGTTAAGTGTACCTGGAGCCTGTGGAGGGAGGCTTGTTTTTCAGGAAAGCCCACACCTTGATACTTTGCGATTGGGCAGTGGGTCAAGAAGGTTGTTACATTCTCTGAGCCAGGAGAAGGCTATATAAACCATAATGGGAGGCTTTGCTTTGGGGCCTACTTTGAGAAGTGTTGTATGATTTGACCAGATTAGACTCTGGGCAGCCATTGAGAGCCCCCCGGCTTTGAAAACCCAGATGTTGATGCTTCCCTCTCTGGTAACTGTGATTTGGTATTGATATAATGGTTGGACAGTTTGGAAGCCTGTCTGTTTGATCTGTCTGCATACTCTGAAGTTTGGGGTGCTGACCTTTTCCTCCTGAACTACGTAATATATGTTTGATTGATTAAAGTGAGCTTGTTAAGCAATTTTGAGTTGCTTTCCTTTTGAAAAGCAAATCTAAGAACCTGTGTTAGCAGCCACCCTGGGAATGTTGGGGTGCTTGCTGCTACAGGGAAATACACACACACATACACACACGTGTGTGTGTGCCAAAGTATATTTTATATTTATATATTTTCCATTTGTCTCCACTCCCCCCACAATAATATACTTCCTTGAGAGAAAGGAATTTTATCTTTGTATCTCCAGATCCTAGTATAGTGGTAGGCATATCATTTATACTTAATAAATGATTATAGTTGTTAAACATGACTGTTGTTCAACAGTCAAGAAATATGAGTAGAAAAGACTTTCTGGGTTGGAGAAAGGGCAAGGGGAAAGGATTTGAGAATGTAGCTTGTAATTTGGGATAATTACTTCAACTCTGGTTTGTTGAGTCCCTAGGTCAAAATGAGGGAGTGTGTCAACCATCCCAAGAACTGCTGCAAACAAGCCCAGAATTCTTGTTCTTCTCAAAGTAAGGTTGTCAAAAGTAGCTGATGTTTTCAAAGAATGTTGACTCAGAGAAGGTATGCTTCTTGACTCACAAGAATTTATAGAGCAAGGTACTTTACAAATTTTATCTAATTTGATACTCAGAACAATCCTGTGAGGAAGTGCTATTATTATGCCTCTTCTCCATTTTTCTTCATTAACACATGGGGAAAATGAGGCTGGGAAAGATGAAGGAACTTCCTCAACATTACATAGGTTATAAGTAACATAGGAAGAATCTGAAGTAAGGTCTTTCCAACACTGGCACTGTATTTACTCCATCACATACAGCACCCTTTATTAATGCCCCACCACAGCATCGCCTCTAATTCCAGGAGCATAATCTTAAAGAGCCCTGGGTCACTTTTATGCCACCGACAAACAGTGAGGTAGCACTTTGTAAAAAAAAAAAATGCTCAGTGGAAAAAAAAAGAAAAACCAAAAAAGCTGCAAAAGACTAATTTAAAAAAGAAAAAAAACAAAACCAACAACAACACCCTATCTTATGCAACTTGCTTTAGCAAAAGTTTAACTACAAATTGACATGCTGGCATCACTCTCCAGGAAATTGAAGTTTACCCATCATTACCCACAGCTCTGATTATGCACAGTGTTTCTGCTAAATGTCTCCTGTTCTGCCATTTATTGCTCATGAAAGGCATTTCCTTGGCCCTGTGAAGCAGCTCTCTGATACTAAGTCTCCTCTTAAGAGGGCTTTTTGGAAAAGAGAGGGCAGTTCTAGAGTCATGTAAGCCTGATTTTGGATCCAAGAATGCTAAATGCATCAGAGCCGCTATAGGAGAGGAAAAGTCTGTCTGATGTTTTTTCACAGAAACCAAGTTACCCTGGCTGCAAAAAGGCAGAGGAATATTGAATTAGGACCATTATAATAAAATGATTTGAGAATCCAGAGAAAGAGGTTTGGGCCAAGAGGGCAATGGTCTTCAGATGTTGGGTTAGTTCTTTGGACAGCAGTGACATGTTTAGCAACACAATAGAGGCTGGAAGAGAGTATCATAGTCTCATGACATATTTTTGGCTCATTATGGGAAAAACTTCTTGATAATCACAACTGCCCCAAATTGGAATATCTTACCTCTGAAAGTAGTGAGTTCCCCATTCCTATAGACTTACAATATAAGTCAGATAGATAGTTACAGATGAGAGGAATTGTGGTTCAAATAGAGCAGCATGGTATAGGAGAACATATGCTGAATCTGCAACCAAAGAATCTAGGTTAAAATTCTGCATCTATCACTTATAGACTCTGTGGTCCTACAATTTCTGAGGTACCACTGGACTTTGAGATTTAATGATTCTATAAATATTTGTGGGAGCAATGAAAACATGCCTTATATCGAATACTTTCTTTTTTTCTTTAGATATTTTTCTAATACCATCAAAATCAAATTTTGTGAGGCATTTAAGAAACCAGGATAGGGTGATCATAGCAGAATTGTAATGAGCAATTCTAGTTCATGGGAAACCTTTCCTGGAGGCAAACAGGCAAACAGCATTGAATGGGATAAGCATTTTGAAATGCACCCTAAAGTCAACTTTGTAATTCATGATGTGAAAATAATATAAGAAGTAATTAAGGCAAATGCAGTTGAATAGATGGGATAATTAGTTACTCCAGTGGCTCAAGGGAAAGCATCTTAGAGTTAGAAAGGCCTTTGGTTCTTCTCCTGGGATTTGGGACTCCACTCTCCTACATGAATGGCCTTGGTGAGTATCTCTCTTACACAGTGTGGGAGGAAATTACCATAGAAACTTAGAGTTGGAAAAGACTAAGGTCAACATCTTACTTTACAAATGAGGAAACTGAGGCCCAGATAATTTAAGTGACTTGCTCAATATCACAGAGCCAGTAAATTTCTGAAGCAAGATTTGAAGTAAGGTTTTGCTGGCTTCACCTCCATTTTCTTATCTATACAATCTTGCCTCTCAAGAGCTCCCAGGTTTTTCCTTTGCCTTTCTGGGAGGAATATTGTAGAAGAGATCCTTTTCTGTTGGAGAAAGGATAGAGGGAATAGAATATTCCAGAGAGGGAGAGAAGAGAGATGCAATAGGTTTCTGTAAGAGTTAAAGGGAGAATGAAAAGGGGTACAGTGTCTGTAACCTAGAACTTAAGTGACTTCTTGTCCATTCCTCTGTCAGTATATCAACTCCTACTCCCCTTACCTCCTTCTGCTCTGCTGAATGAATGCATATGTTAAAATTTTGTGGCCTTGACTTTTTCTTGCCTCAGTGGGAAGCTCTGGTTACCCTACCTTAGTTATAGGTCTGGATCCTATGTTGGTTTGGTGATAGAATATCAGTTCCTTGAAGGCAAGAATGATTTCACTTTTGTCTTTGTATTTTCAGTACTTAGCTGGATGCCTAGCACATTGTAGCTACTAATTAAGTGCTTGTTTATTGACTTATTCAATAATGTAGAACTCAAATGACTGGTTTCAAAGTTATAACCTTGTGGAAAGTACACTAGCTAGCTATATTTAAGATTAACTACCAACATACAACTTCACAATAAGAATGATAATGTCACTAACATTTCAAGAAATGAGTATGGTGATTCTGAGGGCTCTCTGACTTACCACCATAAAAAAGGTATATCAGTCAATGAGTAGTTAACTGAGTTCCTATTTGTATGAATGTGAGGGTATATTACCAAGTTAATCATGAAAGAATGAATGAATGAGTGGAGAAAACAAAGGAGAGGGAATGCACCAAATGACAAAATGGAATTTTTTCTTCTAGGGTTCTTTGTTGAAGTTCTCAGCCCAGGGTTATTAAGATCATAAATTGTCACCATTTCTTGACTAATGCACTCCAGAAGAAGCACAAAATAGCATGATGATATGTCACAAGTAAAATCAAATCATCAATTGTCTTAGCCAGTTGTCTTGGCTATCGGGACAGCTTCTGCTATAAGCTTATCTAATCGTGTTCTGAGGCATTAATATTCTTCTATGAGACATAGTGGATAGATAGAGTACTGGGTTTGGGGACAAGAAGACCTGAATTTGAGTCAGCTCAGGCACTTATTAGCTGTGTGACTTTGGGAAAGTTGCTTAATCTCTATGAATCTCAGTTTCCTCATATCTGTAAAATGAGGAGTTTGGAGTAAATAATCTCTAAGGACTCAGAGCTCTGAATTTATGTCATTATGATCCTATAACTTTGTGACTTTGGATAAGCCATTTCACTTCTGTGTGTAATAATAGCACTTACACTCTGGAATCTTCACGTGGATCAAGTGAGAGAACCTATGTAAAGAACTTTGTAAACTTTAAAGTGCTATATATCTCTAAAGAGATCTCCTCCCTTGAAGCTGAAAACCAGAAGAACAAGGATCCGTCCTCTCCCCAACTTTCACCAACTCTACCCCCTCATGCAGGCACAGAGCAGTAGTCAGTCTCCACCAACAAGGAGAGTCCTGAGCAAATTAGCTTAAGCTCCAGATGACATTCATATTTATTTAAATTTTGCATATACATACATTCCTATATGGGTATATGGCTATAGATACATAGAGTCTCCCCCAATAGAATATAAACTTGTGAGCTGGGATTGTTTCTCTCTCGCTCTCTTTTTTTTTTTTTTTGCCTGGGACCTACCACAATGCCTGGTACATAGTAGGTACTTAACACACTCTTATTGCTTTTTTTTTTTTTTGGAGGGCAATTGGGGTTAAGTAACTTGCCCAAGGTCACACGGCTAGGTTTTTGTTTGTGTGTGTTAAGTGTCTGAGGCCAGATCCGAACTCAGGTCCTTCTGACTTCAGGGCCGGCGCTCTACTCACTGCACCACCTAGCCACCCCAACACACTCTTATTGACTGACTAATTGATCCAGTCCATCTTTTCTATTCCCTTTGTCATCTTCCCTAACCCCAGAGATGGGGAACTTCAGGCCTCAAGGCCACATGTGACCTTTTGACTGAATTCAAACTTCACAAAACAAATCCTTTTGTTAAGGGATTTAAATTCTTTTTTTAAGGGGATTTGTTCTAGCCCAGGTCATCCTGAATAAGCACACCTATCTCCCTAACCTTTAGTCATTCTCCAGCAAGTGGATCTTCCCCAACAAATATATACCATTTTAGTGTCACCATTGTCTACAAAATAAAATCTAAATTATATAGTCTGATATGAAAGCCTTTCCCCAACCTATGATCCAGCATTTCTAACCTGCTTTATTGTTTCACAAAGACCAGCCAAACTTGTCACCAAAAATGCCTGCTTTCTAACCTAAATACATGGTGTATTGGAAAGAACCCTAGAGCCTTGCAGTCAGAGGACCTGGATGGGAGTACTAATGGCCTCTTGGTAGGTGTATGATCCTGAGTAGATTAGTTCAGGTCTCTGAATTCCAGTTTCCTCATCTGTAAAGTGCTTATATAATAAATAATATTTGACCTGTCAACCTGACAGGTGTTTTAAAGGACAAATAAGATATATGAAATCAATTTGTAACAATAAAGTACAATGGAAATTTTAAAAAGTGCTATATAGATTCTAGAAATAATTAAAGAAACAAAACAATATGATAATAATAATCATTATTCTTCTTAAATCACTGGTAGGAGGCAAGCCATAAAATACTCATTCTTTTTTCCTGTCTTAGTAAGACATACTTTCCTTAAGACCATAGGTGTCAAACTTGGCCCACCATCAGTCACAAAACTCAATCAGATTAAAATGGTATTGGGGAATATTTAACAAAATCAATAAAAATGCATAAGATAGATAATGTTAATTTGTGCTTTTCCTTTCTTTTTTTTGAGATCAAACCATTTATTGTCGCTGGCCTTAAACAGCCCAGGCCGGGGTCCTCACCCTCCTTCCCTCCCTCTCTTCTTGGCGCTGCTGATATGACACTTCTATGGGACACTCCTCCATCTCCCCTGGCATCGGGCACTGCTACGAGCCTACATCTTGTACCCATGTTTCTCCAATTCAGCTCCTAACTGATTGGAGAAGTCGTCTTCCACTTTGTCATCATCCCAATTATCTTCCCAAACATGTGAGTCCTCGTTTCATGTAAACCAGCCCAGTCTTCTGCTGGGAATTCCTCGAACTCGTCGTCCTCCTGCGCTAATTTGTGCCTTTCTAAGTCAGTTTGTAGTCTCAGGAATCCAGTTCTATTTGAGTTTGATACTCTTCCTTAAGACATTAAAAAGGCATTGCTCCTGTCTTTGCTACCTGTCCACTGGCTGGTACATAACTAAATTTTACTTACTCAAATGACTATTGTCTTCCTAACTGAGGCAATATGATTCTAAATGATAGATTTGAGATCATTTTAGTCCTGAGAGGATCCATTATTTCATTGGTTTAAATGCTCCAACTAATGTATATTTTAGTTCCTACATTCTTTACTGGGTAGTCTCTATAACTTGTTGATTCCATGCCAGGTTCAATTAAGGTCCCGATTTATTGACCATCTGCAGTGTCTGCCCAAAATATGTTGCTGTTGTTGACCTTTCATTTTTTTTCCTAGGGCTACACTTTGATTTTTCTTAAACAAATGCTTTATTAACTTCTGTTTTACATCATTCATTTCCGCCAGATTTTGAGTTACAATCATTTCCCCCCCTCCTGTTTTTCCCCTACCCATCCTCCCAGAATAGCAGTCCCTCAAGATATCGCTTCCTCCAATCTGCTCTCTCCCATACCTTCTCCCATACCCCCTTTGACTTTTCCATTAGAGGAAGATGAATCTTTGTGTCCCAATGCCTGCACATCTTATCTCCCAATTACAAGCAAAAGAGCATTAATAATAGTAGTTATATATATTTGAAACATTTAATTTTAAGACCTCGAATTTCAGATCCATTTCCTTCCTCCCTTGTCACCCATTCCCTCTGGGGAGATAAGTAATTCAGTATATGTTGTACATGTCTAGCTATGCAAAACATTATCATAGTAGATATATTGTACAAGGCTGCTTATAATTCCCTCCCACTCATCCCACCCCCCACCTGGTCCATTCCCTACATGATCCTGACCCTCTTCTATAGTGGGTACTTCCAACCTCCCCTCCCCCCAAGGATGCCCTCCCATCCATCATCCCTCCTCTCATCCCCCTTCCCCCTATTCTGCTGAAGGTTGAGATATCCCATTTAGTATGTATGTAATTCTCTCCCTGAACCAAATTCAATGAGAATGTGGTTTTGCCTTTTTGCCTTCCTATTCTCCCCCTCCCTTGCAACCACTTCCCCTTGCTTCTTCTACGTGAGATAGTTTGCCCTACCCTGTCTTTCCCCATCTCCTCTTGACACTTTCCTCTCTCACCTCATAATTTCATCCCTTGAGTATCCTCCCTTCCCAACAAATTCAACCTATGCCCTCTATCCATATATAACTGTAACCATATACACACACATTCACATATGTATTCATATGACCATACACCCTTCTTCCCTTATTTTCATAGTGAGAAAGATATCATCAGTCACAGTTATTGTTTTTCCATATAGGAATGTAAATAGTTCAACTTTTATAAGTTCCTTTTGATTTCTTTTCCCTGATTACCTTCTCAGGCATCTCTTGCTTCTTGTTTCTGGATGTCAAATTTTCTATTCAATTCTGGTTTTTTCCTCAAGAATGCTTGACAGACCTCTATTCCAATGAATGACCATATTTTCCCCTGAAACAAAATACTCAGTTTTGCTGGGTAGGTGACCCTTGGGTTCATTCCCAGCTCTTTTGCCCTCTGGAATATCATATTCCATGCCCTTTGATCCCTCAGTTTAGAAGCTGCCAGGTCCTGTGCTATTCTGATTGGGTTTCCACAATATTGAAATTGTTTTTTCCTGGCTGCTTGGAGTATTTTCTCCTTGATCTGGGGATTCTGGAACCTGGCTATAATATTCCTAGGAGTTTTCTTTTTGGGGTCTTTTTCAGTAGGTGATCAGTGGATTCTTTCAACCTCTATTTTGCCCTCTCGATCTAAAACCTCAGAGCAATTTTCCTTGAGAATTTCTTGAAGGGTGATTTCTAGGTTCTTTCTTTGATCATGGCTTTTGGGTAGTCCAATAATTTTTAAGTTGTCTCTCCTGGATCTATTTTCCAGGTCAGTGGTTTTTCCCATGAGATATATCACATTGCCTTCTAATCTTTCATTTGTTTGGATCTGCTTAACAGCATCTTGATTTCTCATAAAGTCATTAGCTTCCATTTGCTCCAGTCTAACTCTGAAGGAATGAATCTCCTCAGTGAACTTTTGAGATTCTTTTTCCATCTGGCAAATTCGACTTTTTAAGGCATTCTTCTCCTCATTGCCCTTTTGGGCCTCCTTTGCCATTTCAGTTAGTCTTTTTTAAGGTGTTGTTTTCCTCAGTCAGGCTGTTGACCCTTATTTCATACTTTTCCTGCATCCTTCTCATTTCTCTTTCCAATTTTTCCTCCACTTCTCTTATTTGTTTTTTAAAGTCCTTCTTAAGGTCCTCTATGGCCTGCAACCCGCTCATGTTTTCCCCTGGGGCTTTTGGAGCAGGACTTCTGACCTCACAGTCCTTTTCCCGCTCTATGTCCCCAAAATAGGAGTCTAGGGTTGCATTTTTCTGTTTCCTTTGCCTTGGCATGTTGCCACTTAATTACTTGACTTTTGGGCTTGTTGCCACACTATGGCTTTAAGGCCAGATAGGGGAATTTTCATCCCGAACATGTGGGAGGGCAACTTCCATTTCTGGCAAGCTGTAAACCCACCCATGACTTCCACCCCAGATTACAATCCAGATCCAGGGAGGTTATAGCAAGAGCGATTACCCCTCAAAACTGGTCACTGGATCTCCCTACAGTTCGCAGGCCAGGAGCTGGAGCTGCCTTTGAAAACTACAAAATGGTGTGTCTCCTCAGTGGCTTCTAGCCCCCAGGGGAGGAAGCCAACGCATTCTCCAAATACTGGTCCCAAAGTCCATAGGGCACTAACCTCTTACTTTGTCCTAGGCATGTCTATGTTGATAATTCTGGAGTCGCCACAGCTGCTGGTGTTCTGGGGTCTCTCCAGCCGGCTGCTAGCCCTGCCGCCCTGGGGCTAAAACCTCGGCTCATGTGGACCTGGGCTCGGCTCCGCTCGGCTTGGCTCTCACACTCTGCCCACTGTGTGCTGCTGGCTGTGCTGGTCCTTCCTGCAGGGCTGCTGGGCTGTCCTCAGCGGGAGGTTAGCTTCTCTGTGTCAGTCTGTGGGTGCTGGGGCTCCAGAAGTTATTCAGAGTTCCCTTTTACATAGTTTGGAGGGAATCTGGGGGCAGAGTGGCTTGGATGAGCTGTTTCTACTCTGCCATCTTGGCTCCGCCCCTGACCTTTCATTTTTGAAGAGGATCAGAGATATCACAATGTTGGCTAAAATAGTGGATGTTAACTGATATCCTGACTTCCAGGGGAATTGGACTTAAGTGAAGCAGAGTTGCACATTCTTTCTTCCACAGTCATGGAAGTCCAGTGATAGAACAAATGTCAAGATGACTGATGATAGCCAGGAAGTAGTGGACGACCTAGGCATCTTCCATGTCTGACTGAGCTCTGCGAGCTCCATAGCACCTGTTTCAGCCTCCTTCATGACCATTGGGACATTGTTCTTATCCACATCCTCCTAACTCACCTGTGGATTTGAGGTCTACTTGGTTCCCCTTAATCTGGTTTAGCTGATCTGCCCAGATGATTTACTGGGGTGTGGCCACTGTGCTTTTTACAGCTTCTTGGAGCCACAGATGAGGATTGGGGGAAGGTAGACACTAAAAATGAATGAGAAACCCTGAAAAGCGCTTAGCAAGCCATCACAGCAAAGTCTTCCCTGTACAACACCCCATACACCCCAGTTTTAGCATTAAATAATCTTGGGATGACTTCTCTTAATGGAGTCTCTTGCTAAGATTTCTATAAACTTACTTTTTTCTCTCCAGTTTTTCTCACTGTGCTATAGGATCATGGGATCATAAATCCAGTTGGAAAGGAATTTAAAGGTCAACTAGTCCAGCTCCTTCCTTTTAGAGATGAAAAATTGAGGTCCAGAAAAGTTAAGTGACTTTCCCGAGGTCACACATAAGTGGCAGAGCTAGGCTCTGAAGTCAAGTCTGCTGCCTTTTACAATCTACTATCACTCACTTCCTCCTCTAGATTTTGAGAATGAGTTTATCTTTGAAAACCTAAAGGTTATCTTTTGGTTACCAAGCCTCTCTGGGCAAGGGGATTAAATGCTTATTGAGGAAGGTGGTTTTTATACTCTTTGGGTCTCACTGTTATAGTGATTAGTTTACATTGGTTAAGCCACTTTAGTAAATGATGATCTTATTCTCTTTAATATTTCCTTCCTCCATCCCCATCCCCATCCTCTCTCTCTCTCTCTCTCTCTCTCTCTCTCTCTCTCTCTCTCTCTCTCTCTCTTTCTCTCTCTCTCTCTCTCTCCCTCCCTCCACCCTCTCCTCTACTTATTTAAATGGGCCAGGTTAGAGTTAGAGTTCTTTTAATTATATACTCTATTTTTATTCTTTTGTCTAATTTGTTATGGATTTTGTACTTCACTCTAATACAATGATATGCCTGTACAGAGATAGCTAATTAAGAAATGACTATTACATTTTTAAGATGAGGCCATTTCATTTTGCATGATATTATTTGGTACTAACCATATTCCAGCACTGCCCAGCTCTCTTCTTGAAAAAAAAGTATTCATTATATAGAGGAGTGATGCTTGTATCTATTCTACCAAATTTTAGCTTTTTTCATCTCTTGCTCCTGAGACTTAATTTCCAGCATATTATTTTTCTGACCATCCCTATGTCCATTTTTGCATTGAAATCACCAAATATTAAAGTGCATGTTAATTTAATCTGCAGGATGCTATTAAATTTTTATAAATTTTCTATACTTCCTCAGACTCTATAAACATGTTTATGTGCAAGCTGAAGTTACTTTTATTTGCCAAAAACTTACAATCAGTACTGAAATAGGAAATGAACAAGTGCTCCCTCAAAAGGCAGACAGGCAATCATTTTTAAGCACTGCAAATACAAAGGAAAAGAGGAAAAACTTCCCTGATCTCAAGGGAGCTAGGTGGCACAATAGAAAAAGAGCTGGGCCTAGGGGGCAGAGCCAAGATGGCCAAGTAGAAACAGCACTTCCACAGAGCTCCAGCCCACCCCACTTCAAAATTATGTAAAAGGGGTACTCTGAACGACTTCTGGAGCTCCAGAACCCACAAAATGGCACAGAGAAGCTAACCTCCTGCAGAGGACAGTCCTACAGCCTGGCAGGGAACTGCCAGCACAGAGCTCTGGGATCCGAGCCCAGGCCCACATGAGTTGTGGTTTTAGCCCGAGGGCAGCCAGACCAGCAGCCTGCTGGAGGGACCCTGGAACACCAGCAGTTGTGGAGTTTCCAGAATTAGATTTTTCATAGATGCCTAGGACAAAGTGAGAGGTCAATGCCCTATGGACTTTGAGACTGGTTGGGAGAATATGTCAGCTTCTTCCCCGGGGACATGCTTGAGAAGGTAAACAGGGAAAAGAAATCACTATGAACTTATCAAAGTTGAACTATTTACATTCCTACAGGGAAAAACAATAACTGTAACTGATGAAACTTTTCTCAGTATGAATATAGTTGAAGAAGGGTATATGGGCATATGAATATGTGAATGTGTATATATGATTTCAGGTATACATAGATAGAGGGCACAGGTTGAATTTAATAGGAAGGGTGGATACTTAAAAGGTGAGCTTAAGAGGTTAGAGAGTAATGTGCTGATGGGGAAGGGGAGAGATAACAGGGTGAACTGTCTCTTGTAGAGGAGACAGGGGAAGGTGATTGCAGGGGAGGGGAGGAACAGGAAGGCAAAAAGGCAAAACCTTATTCTCATTGAATTTGGATCAGGGAGAGAATGACATGCATACTAAACAGGATGTCCCACCCTACAGGAACATGGGAGGGAGGGGGAGGGGGGAAGGTGGTGGAGGGGTAGGCTGGGGGCAAGGGAAGTTGGAAGCACCTGCTTTTGAAAAGGGACAGGATCAAGTTGGGGAGTGGACCAGGTGGAAGGTGGGATGGGAGAGAGGGAAATATGATCAGTCTTTTACAATATATCTGCTACAGTAATGTTTTGTATAGCTACACATGTACAGCATATACTGAGTTGCTTATCTTCCTTTTAAAATCAATTTTTACAAATATATAAATACCATGATTAATACTATTTTGCATATAATTGGAAGATAAGATGTGCAGGCAATGGGACATGACGATTCACCTCACCCTACTGGAAAAGTCAAAGGGGTTATGGGAGAAGAGATGGGAGAGAGCAGATTGGTTGAGAGGATATCCTATATGGCTGTTATTCTGGGGTGGTGGGTAGGGGAAAATGGGGAAAATTTGTAACTCAAAATCTGATGGAAATGAGTGATGCAAACCAGAAGTTAATAATGCATTTGGAAAAAAAATAAAAAAAATAAAAATATCTGGGCCTAGAGTCAAGAAGACCTGAGTTCAAATCCAGGCTCTGACACTTATTAGTCCTATGACCCTTGGCAAATTACTTAATCACTGTTTGCTTCAGTTTCCTCAAGTTTGAAATGGAGATAATAATGGCATTGACTTCCTAGGTATTGAATGAGGATTGAATGAGATAACATTAAAAAAAACACTTAGCTCTATGCTTAGCACATAGGGGACATTATATAAATGTTAGTGACGATGAGAATTAGAATGAGGATGATGAGGACGAGATTCTAAAGGTATACAGACAACACATAAAATGGAAGTGAAATGGGTGAAGAAGGTAAGGTGCCCTCGTGTCATCATGGAGGCCAAATCCTGAGAGTCAGAAAGGTAGCCAGGAGAGAACTGAATCATGACTGGCTTGGGACCCTTGTCCAATATGGAGGTGGTGAGAGGAACTCACCAGTGGGAGAAGGGGACCTGTAATAGCAGAGGGATGTTCCAGGGTGAGAAGGCCTGAAACACTAAGGAAAGTTCAGGTTTAAGAAATCAACTGAGCCACAGTACTGAAAGTCTGGAGAATCAGGTAAAACTAGCTCTACTCCTCTGTTTGCTTCTTCAAGGAGAGTTTGTGAACCATCCTTCCATTTCTCTGCAGCAGAAGCCATCTGGTTGCATGCAGCAAGAATGTCAATATTTTTATGTGGCTCATTTCCTCCAGTTGTATAATTCCTGATCAGCCACTCAATAATCACTTCGTTATTTAGAGCAGTGAAGTTAAAGTCTTAACACCCTCTGCCTGTTTTGTTCCTACTTTGTCACCATCGCTGAAGAGCTTATATTCTGCTTCCACAATATCGCTGCACTCAGGGTAACCTCCATTCCACCATGAGACATCCCTGCAGAATTTTGTGAAAGGACTACTCTTCTCTTCCTCCTCCTCCATATAGCCTCCATTTTGTCTACTGTTTAGTTCAGAATCTCAGTGATTAAACCATATTTTATGCCTTCTTGCCCCACATTGCATTCTAATTTTCAGTACTCTTTCAATAGTAGGGAATTGATTAATAATTTTCAAAATTTCAGCATTTCAAAATTTTCAAAATTAAATATTGATTATTGCTAAATTGGGTATCTCCACATCATTTGTCTATTAAATTCAAACTAAGCGCAAAGCACAATTGAATATTTGCTTGAGGGGCTATGGAATGATCTAGCTAAGATGCTCTTTGTACTTACATTGTTTAATACGGTGGGAGAGTAAGAAGATGGGGAAGCATGCTGGGGAAATGACAAGTAACCTTGCCACTACTATCCAATCTTAGCTCTCTGGACACTTTGCCAAGGAAATTGGCATCATGAGATTTTACCCAGCTTGCATTGACAGCTTAGTACAACCATCCAAATTTTTGTTTGTTGATGTTCTGTTTATTTAGATGGCAGAATTCAAGAATGTAAAATGGATCATTAATTAAACTTATGCAGCAAAATAATGCAGCAACTCCCCCCCCCCAATAATATCCTTTTAAGTCTAGCTATGCAATAGCCACATTAAGATTTAGGAAACAGCATACACACATTTTGGGGTGTGGGGTGGGGTGGAAGAGAGCATAGTCAAGCAAATGTATTGAGTGGAAGTGCATGTATGGCCCAAAGCTAAGGAAGTTTTCTTAGATAGTTGTGCCAAAACAACATAAAATAATTGTCTACCTTGATTACACCATGTCTAGGCATTGTGTTCACTTCTGAGCATCACATTTTAGAAATATCGTTTATAGTTGGAAAATGTGTAAGGAGGGCAAGTAGAAAGGCAAATAGGTTTGTTTTTGTCATATATGGGTTGGTGAAGGAACATGGGAAGTTTAGCAAGTAGACTAAATGGGGACATGAAAACCATATTCAATTATTTGACATACTGTCAGTTGGCAGAGGGATTAGCTTTGTTTTTCTTAACTCCAGAGGGACAAACTAAGAGTAAATAGATGATGAAAGTGAAAATGTCTTAACCTTTAGGGCTAACCAAAAACAAAATAGATTTCTCGGGGTCGTAGTAGATTCTGCCTGCTTGGAGGTCTTTAAGAAACTTATGGATGACCATAAGTTAGTAACATTATCAAAGGGATTCTTTTTCAGGTACAAGTTGGACTAGGTGGCCTCTGAGGTACCTTCCAACTCTGAAATTCTGATAAACAGAATTGATTTTCATCTACATCTTGAACTGATCAACTATCAAAATAGTATTACTTTATGAAATTTCTAGGACCTTCACATTTTGTTCCTAATTACAATCCCATATTGAAATAGTTTCCCACATGAACCCTCCATTTTAATAAGATTGGTCTTCTCCTGAACATGCCTTGCATTTTCCCCATCTGTGTACAAGCCATTTAGATTAATTTAAGAACATACTATAAGGTCATGAATTTAGAACTGGAAAAGGCCAAATTTTTCATTTGAAAAGTGAGTAAACTGGGGGGGGTGGGGCAGAGCCAAAATGGCAGAGTAGAAACATCACTTCCAAGGTGCACTGCCCCACACAACTTCCAAACAATGTAAAAGGGGACTCTGAACAACTCTGGAGCCCAAGCACCCACAGAACTACACAGAGAAGCTAACCTCCCGCTGAGGACAGCCCAACAGCCCTGCAGGGAGCATCGAGCGCAGCGCTCTGAGAGCAGGCAGCACAGCGTTCTGGGAACTGACAGCGCAGACCTCTGGGAACTGAGTCCAGGCCCATATGAGCAACGGTTTTAGCCCTAGGTCGGCTGGGCCAGCAGCTGGCTGGAGGGACCCCAGAATACCAGCAGCTATGGCGATTCCAGAATTATCAGCACAGATATGCCTAGGACAAAGTGAGAGGTTAGTGCCCTATAGACTTTGGGACCAGTATTTGGGGAACGTTGAATAGAAAATTTGACATTCAGACACAAGAAGCAAGAGATGCTTGAGAAGGTAATCAAGGAAAAGAAATCAAAAGAAACTTATCAAAGTTGAACTATTTACATTCCTACATGGAAAAACAATAACTGTTTCTGATGAAACGTTTCTCATTATGAAAATAATTGAAGAAGGGTATATGGGCATATGTTTACAGGTATACATGGATAGAGGGCACAGGTTGAATTTGATGGGAAGGGATGATTCTTAAGGGGTGAAGTTAAGAGGTGAGAGGAAAGTGGCAAGAAGAGATGGGGAGAGACAGGGTAGGGCAAACTATCTCATGTAGAAGAGGCAAGGGGAAGTGGTTGCAGGGGAGGGGAAGAACAGGAAGGCAAAAAGGCAAAACCATATTCTCATTGAAGTTGGCTCGAGCAGAGAATCACATACATACTAAATGGGATATCTCACCCTGCAGCAGAGTAGGGGAAAGGGGGATGAGAGGGGGGAGGATGGAGGGAGAGGGCATTCTGGGGGGAGGGGAAGTTGGAAGTACCCACTATCAAAGAGGGACAGGATCAAAGTAGGGAATGGACCAGGGGGGAGGTGAGACGGGTGGGAGGGAAATATAAGCAGTCTTTTATAATATATCTACTATGGTAATGTTCTGCATAGATATACATGTACAACATATACTGAATTGCTTATCTTCTCAGAGGGAGTAGGTGACAAGGGAGGAAGGGAATGGATCTGAAAATCGAAGTTTTAAAATTAAATGTTTCATAAGATGTCCAGGCAGTGGGGCTCAGAGATTCACTTTGCCCTAATGACAAAGTTGAAGGGGGTATGGGAGAAGATATGGGAGAGAGCAGATTGGATGATGGGATATGTTGTGGGACTGCTATTCTGGGGTGGTGGGTAGGGAAAAATGGGGGAAAAATGTAACTCATAATCTGGTGGAAATGAATGATGTAAACCAGAAGTTAAAGCATTTGTTTAATAAAAAAAGTGAGGCAAAAGAACTGGGAATGAACCCAAGGGTCACCTACCCAGCAAAACTGAGTATTTTGTTTCAGGGGAAAATATGGTCATTCAGTGGAATAGAGGACTTTAAAGCATTCTTGAGGAAAAAACCAGACTTGAATAGAAAATTTGACATCCAGATGCAAGAAGGAAGACATGCCTGAGAAGGCAATCAGAGAAAATAAATCAAAAGGAACTTATCAAAGTTGAACTATTTACATTCCTATATGGAAAAGCAATAACTGTGACTGATGATATCTTTCTCACTATGAAAATAATGGAAGAAGGGTGTGTGATCATATGAATACATATGTGAATGTGTGTGTATATGTTTACAGTTTTATATGGATAGAGGGCATAGGTTGAATTTGTTGGGAAGGGAGAATACTCAAGGAATGAAATTATGAGGTGAGAGAGGAAAGTGGCAAGAGGAGATGGGGAGAGACAGGGTAGGGTAAACTATCCCATGTAGAAGAAGCCAGGGGAAGTGGTTGCAAGGGAGGGGGAGAATAGGAAGGCTAAAAAGGCAAAACCACATTAACATTGAATTTGGTGCAGGGAGAGAATGACATACATACTAAATGGGATATCTCAACCTGCAGCAGAATAGGGGGAAGGGGGATGAGAGGAGGGATGATGGATGGGAGGGCATCCATGGGGGGAGGGGAGGTTGGAAGTACCCACTATAGAAAAGGGACAGGATCATGTAGGGAATGGACCAGGATGAGTGGGAGGGAATTATAAGCAGCCTTGTACAATATATCTACTATGATAATGTTTTGCATAGCCAGACATGTACAACATGTACTGAATTACTTATCTCCCAAGAGGGAATGGGTGACAAGGGAGGAAGGAAATGGATCTGAAATTCGAGGTCCTAACATTAAATGTTTCAAATATATATAAATACTAATATTAATACTCTTTTGCTTGTAATAGGGAGATAAGATGTGCAGGCACTGAGACACAAATATTCACCTTCCTCTAATGGAAAAGTTGAAGGGGGTATGGGAGAAGGTATGGGAGAGAGCAGATTGGAGGTAGTGATATCTTGTGGGAATGCTATTCTGGGAGGTTGGGTAGGGGAATAATGGGGGGAAAATGATTGTAACTCAAAATCTGGCGGAAATGAATGAAGTAAAACAGAAGTTAATAAAGCATTTGTTTAAAAAAAACAGATTAGCACATTTCCTATGGATGATCTGAAGACAATGCATAGGATACAAAGCTAGATAAAAAAAAATCAAAGTATCAGGAAAAGTATATAATAGATCATGCAATATTTAAGCACTATCACAGTTTCAATAACTACTTTTAATACAGTCAACAGTAATGGCATGTATTAATAAAAGATCTTAAATACACTTTTAAAAAAAAGTGAGTAAACTGAGCCCAGATGGTAAATTGACTTGTCTAAGGTCACACAAGTAGTAAGTAGAAAAAGTCCCTAATTAGACCCATTGTTTAAAGTGTTGTCAAAAAGGTGCTATCTGTTCAGAGATTTTCATAGTGATATTATAGGTAATAATTGAAAATTATCTAATTATTTTGCATTAAGGGAATGATTCAGTGCATTTTAATACATTAATGATATACTATAATGAGATCAAGACTAACAAGAACACAAAGAAACCTAGAAAGATATTTATGATATTACCCAAACTTAAAGCATTTAGCATGCTGCTATGTATGTGGGATAGATGTGTGACTCCAGCCAAACTGATAGAGAAAATATTGAGGGTGAAGAGATGAGGTATTTACTGAGGTGACTTTAGATGAGGGGCAGGGAACCAACCTGCATCTACAAAGCCACATGTGACCCTCTAGGACCTCAAGTGCAGTCCTTTGAATGAATAAAAACTTCACAGAACAAATCCCTTTAATAAAAGGATTTGTTCTGTAAAACTTGGACTCAGGGCGGAGCCAAGATGGCGGAGTAGAAACAGCTCATCCAAGCCTCTCTGCCCCCAGATTCTCCACAAACTATGTAAAAAAGGACTCTGAAAATCTTCTGGAGCCCCAGCACCCACAGAACGACACAGAGAAGCTAACCTCCCGCTGAGGACAGCCCAGTACCCTGCAGGAAGGACCAGCGCAGTGGTCTGGGAGCCGGCAGTGCGCAGAGCGCAGGAGCCGAGCCGAGCCCAGGTCCACGTGAGCCGAGGTTTTAGCCCCAGGGCGGCAGGGCCAGCAGGCGGCTGGAGGAACCCCAGAACACCAGGAACTGTGGAGACGCCAGAATTATCAACATAGACTTGCCTAGGACAAAGTAAGAGGTTAGTGTCCTATGGACTTTGGGACCTGTATTTGGGGAATGCGTCAGCTCCCTCCCCTGGGGGCTAGAAGCTGCTGAGGAGACGCCATTGTGTAGTTTTCATAGGCATTTCCGGCCCCCAGCCTACAAATCGTGGGGAGATCCAGCGATCAGTCTTGGGGGGTAATCGCTCTTGCTTTAACCTCCCTGGATCTGGATTGTGATCTAGGGTGGAAGTTGTGGGTGGGTTTAGAGCTTGCCAGAAACGGAAGTTGCCCCCACACGTTCGGGACGAAAATTCCTCTAGCTGGCCTTAAAGCCATAGTGTGGCAACAAGCCCAAAAGTCAAGCAATTAAGTGGCAACATGCCAAGGCAAAGGAAACAGAAAAATGCAACCCTAGACTCCTATTTTGGGGGCATAGAGCGGAAAAGGACTGTGAGGTCAGAAGTCCTGCTCCAAAAGCCCCAGGGGAAAATATGAGTGGGTTGCAGGCCATAGAGGACCTTAAGAAGGACTTTAAAAATCAAATAAGAGAAGTGGAGGAAAAATTAGAAAGAGAAATGAGAAGGATGCAGGAAAAATATGAAATGAGGGTCAACAGCCTGACTGAGGAAAACAACACCTTAAAAAATAGACTAGCTCAAATGGCAAAGGAGGCCCAAAAGGGCAATGAGGAGAAGAATGCCTTAAAAAGTTGAATTTGCCAGATGGAAAAAGAATCTCAAAAGTTCACTGAGGAGATTTATTCCTTCAGAGTTAGACTGGAGCAAATGGAAGCCAATGACTTTATGAGAAATCAAGATACTGTTAAGCAGATCCAAACAAATGAAAGATTAGAAGGCAATGTAAAATATCTCATGGGAAAAACCACTGACCTGGAGAATAGATCCAGGAGAGACAATTTAAAAATTATTGGACTACCTGAAAGCCATGATCAAGGAAAGAACGTAGAAATCACCCTTCAAGAAATTCTCAAGGAAAACTGCCCTGATGTTTTAGATCCAGAGTGCAAAATAGAGGTTGAAAGAATCCACAGATCACCTCCTGAAAAAGATCCCAAAAAGAAAACTCCCAGAAATATCATAGCCAGGTTCCAGAATCCCCAGATCAAGGAGAAAATACTACAGGCGGCCAGGAAGAAACAATTTCAATATTGTGGAAACACAATCAGAATAGCCCAGGACCTGGCAGCTTCTACACTGAGGGATCGAAGGGCATGGAATATGATATTCCAGAGGGCAAAAGAACTGGGAATGAACCCAAGGGTCACCTACCCAGCAAAACTGAGTATTTTGTTTCAGGGGAAAATATGGTCATTCAGTGGAATAGAGGACTTTCAAGCATTCTTGAGGAAAAACCAGAATTGAATAGAAAATTTGACATCCAGACACAAGAAGGAAGAGATGCCTGAGAAGGTAATCAGTGAAAAGAAATCAAAAGGAACTTATCAAAGTTGAACTATTTACATTCCTATATGGAAAAGCAATAACTGTGACTGATGATATCTTCTCACTATGAAAATAATGGAAGAAGGGTGTGTGGTCATATGAATACATATGTGAATGTGTGTGTATATGGTTACAGTTATATATGGATAGAGGGCATAGGTTGAATTTGTTGGGAAGGGAGAATACTCAAGGGATGAAATTATGAGGTGAGAGAGGAAAGTGGCAAGAGGAGATGGGGAGAGACATGGTGGGGTAAACTATCTCATGTAGGGGAAGTGGGTGCAAAGGAAGGCGAGGATAAGGAAGGCTAAAAAGGCAAAACCACATTCATATTGAATTTGGTTCAGGGAGAAAATGACATACATACTAAATGGGATATCTCAACCTGCAGCAGGATAGGGGGAAAGGGGATGAGAGGAGGGATGATGGATGGGAGGGCATCCTTGGGGTGAGGGGAGGTTGGAAGTACCCACTATAGAAAAGGGACAGGATCATGTAGGGAATGGACCAGGTGGGGGGTGGGATGAGTGGGAGGGAATTATAAGCAGCCTTGTACAATATATCTACTATGATAATGTTTTGCATAGCTAGACATGTACAACATATACTGAATTACTTATATCCCAAGAAGGAATGGGTGACAAGGGAGGAAGGAAATGGATCTGAAATTAAAGGTCGTAACATTAAATGTTTCAAATATATATATAAATACTATTATTAATACTCTTTTGCCTAGAATTGGGAGATAAGATGTGCAGGCATTGGGACACAAAGATTCATCTTCCTCTAATGGAAAAGTCGATGGGGGTATGGGAGAAGGTATGGGAGAGAGCAGATTGGAGGAAGCTATATCTTGTGGGACTGCTATTCTGGAAGGTTGGGTAGGGGAATAATGGGGGGAAAATGATTGTAACTCAAAATCTGGCGGAAATGAATGATGTAAAACAGAAGTTAATAAAGTATTTGTTCAAAAAAAAAAAAAAACTTGGACTCAGTGCAAAGGCTTCACCCAAAGACCTAGAAGGCCACATATGGCCTGAAGGCCACAGGTTCCCCACCCCTGTTTTAGACACTTCTGGAGAAGAGAGGGCCCAGCAACTTTGGCCTTCCCAGAACATTCCTGTACATTCTTCACAGTTATCATGCTGCTACAAGCATGGTGCTACTTGACTCTCCACTCAGCAGTGGAAGGCCAGGCCTCAGATCATATCTATTCATATCAACTACAAGCCCCATCTGTAAATTTAGATAATCCACATGGCCATAGCTTACATATGTATATGCAAAGCAGAATTAGAAAAATGGAGGGTCCCCCTCCCCCATCATGATTACATGAGGAAAAATAGAAAGAGATTGAATGAACTAAGACTTCTCTTGGAGCCTTACAAAGAGGGACTGAAATAGTTTTATGATACTTTATACATTCAAATTTATTTATTTAAGTATGAAATGTTACTAAGTAAATTGAGTTGCTTGTATTGATAAGTTGTAATTAACTACATATCTATTCATGCATAATAGTACAACTTCACTGCCATCATTCCATTCCTTTTGAACAAGGTACAGACTTTAAGAGCCCATATCCAGGCTTGAGTTCTATTCCATTGTCTCAGTGACTTCTCTGAAGTCAAATTGACCTACTTGTCTTAGGCTCTATTGATCTTGTTTATTACTCATGCCTTGTGTATTTAGACATAGGCATCTGGGGTTATTAAAAAATAGACATCTCTTCTTTCCTCGTACTAGGAGCAGTGGAGAAAGCTATGGGACTGGAATCAAGAAGAACTGAGTTCAAATTCAACACTAGCTATGTAACCAGAAGTCACTTAACCTTTTTTTGCCTCAGTTTCTTCACCTATAAAATGAGGACGATAATAGCACCTACCTCCCAGGCTTGTTGTGAGGAACAAATGAGATAATATTTGTAAAATTCTTGGTAATGTCGGCCCTGGAGTCAGAAGGACCTGAGTTCGGATCTGGCCTCAGACACTTAACAAACACAAACAAAAACCTAGCCGTGTGACCTCGGGCAAGTTACTTAACCCCAATTGCCCTCCAAAAAAAAAGCTTTAAAAAAATTCTTGGTAAGCTTTAAATCACTATATAAATGGATATTATTATTATTGTTATTACTATATTGTACCTTCTACTCTCAGGCTTGGCAGATATGTATGGGAAGTTTTCTCATTCCTTCTCCCTTTTCAGTTAAAAGTTATCTTGACCAGATAACTCAAAGATCAATGGAAAGAAGTATATTATGCATGGGTGAGACATAGCATCCTACCACTTAGCCTTGTCCCTAAGATATGGCATGAAAGGTGTAATCAAGGAGAGAGAAGCAATACTATCTGAAAGGAGACTGAAGCATGCGGTTTTTCACTGTCTTCCTCCTTCCGTTCCCTTCCCTTCCCTTCCCCTCCCTTTCCCTTTCCCTTTCCCTTTCCCTTTCCCTTTCCCTTTCCCTTTCCCCTTCCCCCTTCCCTTTCCCTTTCCCCTTCCCTTTCCCTTTCCCCTTCCTCTTCCCCTTCCCTTTTCCTTTCCTTTCCTTCCTTCCTTCCTTCCTTCCTTCCTTCCTTCCTTCCTTCCTTCCTTCCTTCCTCCTTCCCTCCTTCCATCTCTCTCTCTCTCTTTCTTTATTTTTTCTTTCTTTTGTTATTTAAACTATATCAGATTGCTTACTGTCTCAGAAAGGGGAGAGAGGAGAGAAGAATAGATAGAACTGGGAACTCAAAACCTTAAAAAAAAGTTAGAAATGCTTTTAACATGTAATTTTGAGGGAAAATAAAATATTATTAAAAAAAACACCTGGAAGAAGACCACCATGTATTATTGATCCTCTCTAGAGCATTTTCAGAAATGGACAAGCATTGGACAGGATGAGAAGGCATGGAGGGTCACCATGTGGACTGCTGGAGAGACTAGTCACATTCATGAGATTACTATCAAATTATTGAATTATAGTCTTTCACGGTCTAAAGGCCACAAAAGTAAACCAGAGATTAGCAGGCAGGCTACCATCATTAATTTTCTGTATCTGAACAAGTCAAGATAAATACAAATTAGGCGGTGGTTGCTCACCAACTACCAATAGAACCAAGAGTTCTACTGTTACAAACCTATTCTTAGCTTCTTCTGCCCAGAGCAGCTAGCACTCACTGAGCTAGCATAGAACTCTGTTGTGTGTCTCTGCCTGGTACTTACACTATCTGTATAATTATCTTGCACTTAAGCATTTACTACTTTATCTTCCTGCTTCTCTTGTTATACTAAATATCTAAAATATATGAAAAGTGAATGACATTTAAGATGTAAACATATTATCACTGTGACCAAATATTACACTTCTTGAAGCAGGGACAACATTTTCCAATTTCTTTGTATTCTCAGAACAGCTAACAAAGTGCTTTGCACATAGTAGGTATTTGGCAAATAATGAATTCGTTGATTTTAAGAGATGGAGTGAAACAAGTCTAAATCTTAGGCCTTCAGGAGTGTCAAATGAGGATAAAATGAAATATGATTTTTATGTTGCACAATGTTCATTCATCACTTGGACCAAAGATTTCATTAGGCAAAGGAACACCTGGTATGGAGATTGCCTACACTGGTGAAAATAGAGAGGTCATCTGTATGTAACCTATAGTCCTTAAAAAATTGCCTGGAAAAATGATAAGTCAGAGAACTTGACCAGGGTACAGCTGAAATATGTCTAGAGGGGCAGGACTTGAACCTAGGTCATCCTCATTCCAAAGACCATCCTCATTCCAAAGACCACCCGCAACCGATCCACTATGTATACTGCCTCTTAGTAGTTATATTTATATTGTGATGATATTAAATCCAACAATTCAACAAATATTTATTGCATTATAACAGATCATATTTAAAATTTACTTTGATATGAATCTGAACAAAATAGTACTGTGTCTATCATGGTAAAGAGTGAATCCCTGAAACTTGGGTGTTTTGAAAAACAATAATCAGTTTGGCATCAGTGTGTTATTTTGTTGATGTACCTCTATGTATAGTCATTCACATTCAACTGTTAACAATTAACAAATAACAAGATCCTTCAAATGTAGAAAGGTAAGCTTCTTGACATTAGGGACTTAAAATTTTTTCATCTTTAGCTAGAAAGAATAGTGTATTAAGTAACAAATCTTTGTTGAATTGGATAAAATTGAATGAACTCAAATATATTGTCCTAATATATACTATAATAATATATATGTATATATATACATATATATGTATATATATAGATACATATATACATATATATATATATATATAATATTCTAAGGGGAATATTAGGTGTGTTTTATGGAACTAGCTGAGATGGCTTGTTCTTGGCTTAGTGACCATGGATATGAGCCCAGGATAACAGTAACAATAGGTCACATTACTGTAGAGTTTACTATGTGCCAGATACTATACCAAATGCTTTCTAATTATTATCTCATTTGATTTTCATGCCCTGGGAATTAGGTGCTATTATGATCCCAATTTTACAAATGAGGAAACTAAGGAAACAGAGATTAAAAGTGACTTAATCAGGGTCACACAGCTAGTAAGTACCTGAGACCTGATTTGAACTCAGACCTTCCTAACTTCAGACCCACTGTTCTATTCACAGCATGACCTATCTGTCCTGGAGGATTCTGGAAAACATTTCTTATAACTAGTAATCCATTGAATCAGGTGTGGAATTTGTTTTAAAACAAATCTCTCGTGATTTTCAGGGTAGAATGTAAAATCTTTAACTATACCAGATCAGTTTCTAATATGGATTCAGTAGAGGTTATATATTGAAAGTGATTAAGAACAAATTTCCATTTTGTTATTTTATATTTTTTATGGGACTAAATCCATAATTAGTAAATTTTAAAATAAATAGATAACAAAAATCCCATCCCTGACACTTGTATTCTGTGTGAGATTGATATTCTCTGGGTCTCAATTTTCTTACCGATGAAAAATAATGAAATGTTTGGACTAAATGACCTCTAAATTTCTTTTTCTTTCAAGCTCTCTATGATCCTATGAACCTAGAACATGGGTTTGTTACTTCTATGTCCACAATAGCTTTTCATAGATGAAGTGGAGAATCCAAGTACTGTTGGCAAAGATCACACATTCTCTCTCTCTCTCTCTCTCTCTCTCTCTCTCTCTCTCTCTCTCTCTCTCTCTCTCTCTCTCTCTCTCTCATTTTTCCTTCTGGCACTTAATATTTGAATTAACGACTCAACCAGCTCTTTTCTTGGATAAGTGCTGGACATGGAAATGTGCCATCTGGGAATGCAAATAGTCCACACAATGCATTAGGCAACCATAAACAAATGAAGATTTGCACAGATGTAATTAAGAACAGAAAATACAAACCTCTGTGCAGAACCATGATTTACAGTCAAATTCACCTGCCTTGAAAGCTGAGATGAGATTGCCTGTTGTTTGATCAGCAAGCTGGGGCTGCAATGCTAAACATATGCTGTTGAATCACCAGCTTTGGAGGGCTCTGTGAGTCAGGGAATAACTCCGCATAAACCTTTTCCAGGGAGGAGTGGGTGATGCTCCGTCAGTGCAAGCCTGAGCAAGTGAAAATATATGCATCTGTGAAAGGGTTATTTTTGTGGAAAAGGCAAATGTGCAAAAATATGTTTACTGAAAAAATTCTGCTTTCCTGGGATTTTGACTGTTTGCCAAAAGTCCTACCAATAATTAGTGATGTTGTTAAGTGTTCAGCAGCATCTCCCAGGATATCTTCTGGCATCAGATGTATTCGTTTTTCTGTTTATGTGCACATATGATATTTTAAAGTATTCAGGGAACATATCTGCCAGTTCGATTTCTTCTATGTGTCACTGCTGTTATAGTCCTTTCATTTTGAATCTGAGAACCTGGCAATAACTTGAAATGAGATGGGTGAATCTCCACTCTGGGCTGCAGCTACAACTTTTTTAAAGACTTGAATATATTTGATATTCAAAAAAGTTGTGTTCATTTTGTCCACAAATGACCTTCCTCTCCTCTCCCCAGTCTGATTCATTTTCATTTTTGTAACTCCCATTTCTTAATGCCAAGTGAGTGTATAACAATGAAAGTGCTACAACTCTTGTTGTTGAATCATTATTTAGTGGTGTTGGGCTTTTTGTGACCCCATGTGGGGTTTGTTCTGTTGGCAAAGATATAGGAGTGATTTGCCATTTCCTTCTCCAGATTATTTTACAGATGAGGAAACTAAGGCAAGCAGGGTTAAGTGACTTGTCCAGGGTCACACACAGCCAGTGTCTAAGGCTGGATTTGAACTCAGGAAGATGGATCTTCCTGACTTCAGGCCTGGCACTCTATCCACTGTGCCACTGTGACACTGTACCCATGTGTTACAAGACTAGAGGCAAATCTGTTCCAGTCCTACTCGCCATTTCTTGAAAAATCAAAAAGTCTCTGAAATCCCTCTGGAAACTTTGCATGTGAGGCTCCAATTTGCAGACTTAAGAGCTGTTGCTATTTTAAATAAACTCTTGAACCCAAACTGAGATTCAGACCTTTGAAGGTTCACCCCTCACCAATTAACATTCAGAGTGCTCATAAACCAGCAGATGTCTCTAATGCCCCTTGACCAATTCCAGGCTGCTGCTGTTGAATGTCACAAGAAGGAAATTCTCTTCCAAATGCTCAAATAAATTCAACCAGCTTTTATGGAGCACCTACTATGTGCAGAACATTGCCAAAAACTGGAGGAACTTCAAAGATTAGCCACAACCTGGCCCCTTATCTAAAGTTAAGGAACTTTTAATTGAATGAGAGGAATAAGATGAGTCCATAATGATCAAAGGCAGAATATCATAGGGGCAGAAGAAAAAAAATCTAACAGAGTATCACCATGAGAAAACTGAGCTGTAATCACAACTCACATATACAAAATACTTTTCAAGATTTTTACTCAGAAATATTTAGAGAGGGGAAGCATGGTAGAGTTGGTTGTACTTGCCTTGGAGTCAGAAAGTCCTAGGTCTAAATGCCACCACCGAATTTTAATAGCTCGTAACCCTAGACAAGCTGCTTTTCTTTACTAAGCCTCATTTCCTCATTTTTAAAATGAAGAGGTAGTACCACATGGCTTCCAATATGCCCCCAACTCCAGATTCTATGACTCTAAGATCTTCTGACACATACAATTAAAACTCTCAGTGCTCTAGAAAATTCTAGTTGCAAGAAGGTGTCTACATGTATTGGCACAGAAAGCCTCCTTTTCTGCTGCCCAGACCTAGTCCCTATCAGCTCTTCTGTTACAAAGGCTGACAATGCGTTTTGTTCACAAAAGATCTATGAGGCAGATAGTTAAAATATCACAACCCTCATTTGAGGAGTAAGAAAACTGAGGCTTATATAGGTTGCATCAATCAATGAAAAAGTATGTATTAAGTGCCTACTGTGTAGCAGGCACTGTGCTAAGCATTAGATTGCATGATTTATTGATCACACTGCTGTTGAGTGTGGGTACTAGTTCCCAGCTCCAGATCCTTCTACTCCCAAATCTAGACCTCTTTTCTCTAATGTTGCCTATCTAGGAAGATGTTTTTTTACTAGAGAAAACAAGGATATCTCCAAAGAGTAGGGGGTATTTAAGGTAGAATTTGAAGGAGATGAAATATTCACATATTGGGGCAGGTTTGGGCAAAGGCATGGAGGGAGGATAGGACAAAATAAGACTGATGAATAACTAGTAGTCAAGATTGGCTAGAACACAAAGGAAGGGCCGGGAAGATGCCTTTAATAAAGCAGGGAATACAAGTTCATAAATAAATCTGTTCTGAATGAATAGAAAAATGATGAATAAATATGAAGGTGTAAGAATGATATAATTAGGGAGAGAGGACACTAGCAGTTAGGGGGAATCCAGAAAAGTTTCATATAGAAAGAAGGTGATGCTTTAACTGAGTCTTAAAGGAAGAGAAGGACCCCATGAGGTCGAACATCAGAAGCAAGAGATGAAATGAAGGTAGGAACAGTAGGATTTAGCAATAAATTGGTTATTTGAACTGAGGGACACTGGAGAGCCCAGAATAACGGTGAACTTATAAACCTGGGAGACTGGGAGAATGTTCGTATCTTTGACAAAAGATGTTTGAAAGGTTTACCAGACCTTGAGAAATACCCGAAGTTAGAGTTCATGATACTGATTGAGTCAGCCCACAAAAGGAGAGAAACAGAGAGACAGAGAGACAGGCACAGAGAGAAAGAGACAGACACAGAGAAAGAGAGACAGACAGAAACAGAGACAGGCAGAGAGAGACAGAGAGACAGAGGCAGAGAGCGACTGAGATTCACAAAAACCTAGAGAGGAGATGGTATTTAGGAATAAAGTATGATAGTGACAAAAACTTTGACATTTTTTTTGGAGTGGGGAAGACAAGGCAATCAGGGTTAAGTGACTTGCTAAAGGTCACATAGCTAGTAAGAATCAAGCATCTGAAGCTGGATTTGAACTCAGGTCCTCCTGACTCCAGGGCTGATGCTGGTCATGTTTTAAAGAAGTAAGAAGGGAGACACTGAAGCTCAAAGACTTGAGAATAAGAAAGGGGAGATCATTGAGATTGAAATCTGCTGGAGAAGACAAAATAGGACCAACAGCACATGGGAAAAAGTTAGCCTTCACAAGGAAAAGGGCCCCTTTATTGTCAGAGACTAGGGTTTTGAGATATAGGGAATAAGATAAGATAAATTACTTCATCTCTCCAGCCTCAGTTTCTTCACTCAACAAATAGAGTTGGATTAGATGACTTCTAAGTTCCTTCTAGTTCTTAATCAATGATCTTGAGCCATAAAAATATTTTAACAGAGCTACAGAGGTAGTGTTGCAATGGACTGGGCATCTAGCACGGTGACCAGGGCCTACTAGGCACTTAATAAACATTTGTTGATTGAATAGAAGCAACTAAGTGGCTTCGTGGATAGGCTATTAGTCCTGGAGTCAGGAAGACCTGAGTTTAAGCCCTGCCTCAGACAGTAGCTGTGTGATTCAGGGCAATTCACCTTACCTCTTTCTACCTCAGTTTCCTTGTCTGTAAAATAAGGATAATAATAGCATCTACCTCATAAGATCGTGAGGATCAAGTAACACTTGCAAAACACTTTGCAAACCTTATTGCCTTATATAAACATTAATTATCATCACCACCACCATCATCATGGATTTATTGACATTAATTCACTCTCTTCTGACCTCTAATAGAAGTGTTGTCAAGCACCAAAATGGCCAGATGGAAAAGAAGAGGAGCAATGGGGTGGGATAATTGTCCAACTGGGCAAACTTCTAGTAGATAATATAGAGCTGCTGAATTAGACAATGCATATATGTCTCTGAATCTCATTCAGAATCAATTACCAAAATGTCCAGGGTGATTAAAGTTCTTTTTACACACTCCCATCCCTCCTTTCAACCTCCCCCTATCCTCCAAAGAAATAACCAGTCATGAGTTTTTCTAAGGGGGGGAAGCCAGATGGCAGTAGACATCTTTATTCTATAAAATCTACTTGGTAAAAAAGTTTCCCCAGTCTCATTTCCCACCTTCCTGAATGAGCTTTAATTTTGCTTCCTCTTCAGCGTGGAAACTTCAAGTAGAAGGATTTGTATAAAGTCTGCAACCTTTTCATAAAATGTTCCATTCGATATCTCTGATACATGATATATGATGCTACCACAGGAAAACTAGTGTTGCTACAGACCTTAATCATCATTATGAAAATTTTTAATTTAAATGTAGGACTGAGCATACAAAATACAGTACATGGCCATCTGTTAGTTTTCCATCTGGGCTCATTTGCAAAATACATTCTGTTTTTCCCCCCCACTATTTATAATCTTCCCTGGAAAACAAATATGCCTAATCTATGGCATGCCAGAGATAAAGTTAGCTATTTACAAGCGGCTTTTAATAGACATGACTACACAGTGGAAAGCAGAAATGGAGAAACTTTTCAAGTTTGCTTTGGGTGGGTGGGGCACCTCCATAGACTTCTGTTCAGCAGTCTTTTCCTTGGATTTTTTTTTCTAAAGATGGTATAGCAGCCTGTTTCCTTAGCATAAGGAAATGTTCCATGTTGCATTGCAATTTCAACCTTCTCTTTTTTTCCTCTAAAGAGTTGTCATGAAAATCATTTAGAACCTCTCCTGAGTGGGTCAAATGCTACAATTTCAGCTTCAGCTGACATTAGCATTACTGTCTGTAAGGTACTAAGTTAGGGGCTGGAGATAGAAAGGAAATGAAAAATATCCCCTACCCCCAAGGCCTTGTCATTCTACTGGGAGGCCTAGAGAAGAAAGGTTGATACAATGAGGATTTGTTGTTGCGTTATTTTTCCATCTTGTCTGACTCTCTGTGACCCCATTTGGGGTTGTCTTGGAAAAGACACTGGAGTGGTTTTCCATTTCTTCTTCTGGCTCATTTTATAAATGAGGCAACTGAGTCCAACAGAGTTAAGTGATTTGCCCAGGGTCACACAGCTAGTAAGTGTCTGAGGCCAGATTTGAACTCATGAAGATGAGTCTTCCTGATTCCAGGTCCAGCAATCGATCCCGTGCCACCTAGCTGCAACCAGGACACAGCTACATTAAACAAAGTTTATACAACAGTCACAGAGGGAGAGTTTACTATCAACTGAAGTGGGGTGGGGTATAAAGAAAAGCTTAGTTCAGGAAAAGGGACTGGAGCCATGTTTTGAAGGAAGTTAGAGATTCTATAGGCAGAGGAGAAGAGGGAGTATTCTTTAGACCCTGGGAACACCTTTCCAAAGACACAAAAATGGGAGATAAAATTTTGCGTACGTTTGAGCAGCAAGCAGTCCAGTGTGAATGGAAAGAAGGAAGAGTGTGTAAAAAGGAGTGATAAAAGATAAAACTGAAATGGTAGGTGGTAAGCCTTAAAAGACAAGTGGAGAAGTGTCTTGCCATTTCCTCATCCAGCTCATTTTACAGATGAGGAAACCGAGGCAGAGTTAAGTGACTTGCTCAGGGTCCCACAGCTAGTAAGTATCTGAGGTCAAATTTGAACTCAAGTCTTCCTGACTCCAGGCAGGCCAAGCACTTTATCCACTGAGCCATCTAGCTAGCCCACATAGATAGATAGATGGAGAGATAGATACATAGATAAAACAGGATTGGTGCCTTATCCACTGTGCCACCTAACTGCCCTTTGCAGATGACCTTGTATAATTATGAGCATTTCAGAAATATTTTTGGGTCAATAGAATAAAGTATTATCCATTTGATTCACATTATAATTTGATAGATTAATTGATGAGATTCTGGAAAAGACCCTAGGGATTATCTATTTTTGCTTTTTTGTTTTATAAATGAGGAAACTGTGGTCTAAAAGAGGAAATGAATTGCCCCAAATCATACAGATAGTAAGCTGCATCACTGATATTCAAATCCAAGACCTATGATCCCAATTCCTGGTGTTTTCCTCCTAACCATTGGTATCAAACTCATATAGAACGGAACTTTGTTGGCAGCATATTGACTTAGAAAACCACAAGTTAACACTACATTGTATTATATTTTTATTTATTTCCTTAAACATTTCACAATTACAATTTAATCTGGTTCAAGCAGCACTTGGGGGTTTTGTGGGGTGAGTTTGATATCTCTGTTCAATCCCTGGTTTCTTGACCTATTTCCTACAGGTTTAATTGCATACTGTCTTTTGAAGTATTTGAATTTTTGAATATTATTCAAAATAAGGCAAAGGTAACATTTGGAAGTTATAAGTGACAAAGGAGACATAACAATTCTTAGTTATCTCAAATTGTTGAGGGCACAGTATTCCCATCCTCTGTTTTCACAGTAACAGATAAAAGAACCCTTATCCAGAAGAATGCTCAGGCTTGGTTGCCAAAGGTTAAGATGATGGTGTGACTTCCTTTGAGTTTGGAAGAATGTGTCAGGGGCCAGAGCGTAAAGTTGACATGGAAGGACTTTTCAGGGCAGCTAGGTGGCACAACAAAGAGAGCCCCAGCCCTGGAGTTAGAAGGACTTGATTTCAAATCCAGCCTCAGACACTCGACACTTACAACCTGTGTGACCTTAGGCAAGTCTCTTAACCCCAATTGCCTTGCCTTTCCCTCTTCTCTTTCCTGTGTTTACAGAACCATGGCTATTCATTGGGGTTATTTATGTACATAAATCATGAACTTCTGTTCAACAATCATCATATCTATATTCACATTCCTCTCAACAGCATGGAATGATTTACCCCTGGTAGGCACTCAGTGGCCTTCTCTGATGAATGAAAGAAAAGAGTTGGGAAAATTGACAAAGTCCATAAAAAGCAGTGAGAAGTTCTTCCTTCAAAGCCAAAGCACAAGTGAGTTGAGCCAGCTTTTTCTGGTCCTTCTTTGAGATGGATTAATCAGGCGGAGCCAAGATGGCGGAGTAGAAACAGCTCATCCAAGCCACTCTGCCCCCACATTCCCCCCAAACGATGTAAAAGGGGACTCTGAACAACTTCTGGAGCCCCAGCACCCACAGAAAGGCACAGAGAAGCTAAACTCCCGCTGACGACAGCCCAGAAGCCCTGCAGGAAGGACCAGCGCAGTGGTCTGGGACCTGGCAGCGTGCAGCACGCAGAGCGCAGGAGCCGAGCCGAGCCGAGCCCAGGTCCGCATGAGCCGAGGTTTTAGCCCCAGGGCGGCAGGGCCAGCAGCCAGCTGGAGGAACCCCAGAACACCAGGAGCTGTGGCGACTCCAGAATTATCAACATAGACTTGCCTGGGACAAAGTAAGAGGTTAGTGTCCTATGGACTTTGGGACTGGTATTAGGGAATGCGTCGGCTCCCTCCCCTGGGGGCTAGAAGCCACTGAGGACAAACACCATTTTGTAGTTTTCAGAGGCAGCTCCCGCTCCCAGCCTGCAAATTTGTAGGGAGATCCAGCGATCAGTCTTGGGGGGTAATCGCTCTTGCTTTAACTTCCCTGGATCTGGATTGTGATCTAGGGTGGAAGTCGTGGGTGGGTTTACAGCTTGCCAGAAACGGAAGTTGCCCCTGACACGTTCGGGACGAAAATTCCTCTATCTGGCCTTAAAGCCATAGTGTGGCAACAAGCCCAAAAGTCAAGTAATTAAGAGATGGATTAATCAGCACCCCTCTTTTAATGGGGTAAAAGTACAAGAAGGATTTCCTTATAGTTCAACAATGTAAAAATGGGTTCAGGGCCAGAGTCCCAAGAATTCTGTTTGTTATTTTCCCAGTAGTATTCATGTACACAAGTACACATACATGCAGGCATGTGTGTATATATGTATATGCATATAGAAAGACCTAATGTAGCAAGTTGGACACTTTGAAGGAAGCTAGAGATTGTGCAAGTAGAAGCAAGGAGGGAGAATGTTGCAGACCCTGGGGACCCACCTTTGCAAAGGTATAGAAGTGGGAGATAACATTGTTGTATACAGTAAACAGCAAACAGTTCAGGCTGATAGAGAAAAGAAAGAAGAGTTTGTAAAAGACTTAGTGTTAAGAAAAATGCCATGTCCATAAACACATATGTGCATATGTATATGTTGATCCTCTTGGCTCTGTGTGTGTGTGAATATGTGTATACACCAGAGTCCTCTGGTGCCAGAGCCAATGCTCTTTCTAATGTATCATGTTCATAACCCTGGATCTATCTATCCATCTGTCTATCCATCTGTCTATCTATCTATCTATCTATCTATCTATCTGTCTGTCTGTCTGTCTATCTTTGTATCTTCTATTTATCCCCATATCTCTACCAGCTCAACCTGTGTTTATAGTTGTATATCCATCTATCCATCCATCTATCTATCTTTTTTCTAGCCTTACCTATAAACACCCCATTTTTATAGTTGCATAACTTTCTATCTATCTGTCCATTTGTCTGTCTATGTATCTTCTATTTATCCCTACATCTAATCTTTCCATCTATTCCTATCTCTCTAGTTTACTCCATGTATATAGTTATATATTTGCCTCTCTTTGTCATCTCTTTCTCTGTCTCTCTGTTTCTGTTCCTCTTTCATCTTTCTATCAGGTTATTCCATGTATATAGTTGTGTGTATGTGAATATATATATATATATATATGTACATATGTATGTATATATGTATACACACATACATACTATATGTTGATATATTTTATATTGATCATTGACTATTTTTCCATATGGAGGGAGGTTAGAGCAATGGCCCATTGGTCCTAGGCATAATGACCTGGCATCACAAGAAAGTACCTGGTCTTCTCTATGAAGTTAACTTGACCCCAGTTTCTGAGCTAAGCAACTTAGGTCTCTGTAGTACAATGGAAAGTGTGTGGGATTTAGAGTCAGAGGACCTGTGCTCAGATTTCATCTCTGTCACTGGCTGTGTGATCTTGGGTAACTCTCTGAACCTATCTGAGCCTCCATTTCCTCACTATAAAATGAGAGCATTGGACTTAATGACCTTTAATATCCTTCCAGCTCTAAACCTGTGTACCTATGATATGATCCCTGTTGGACTTGTTTCATTTTGTTTTGTTTTTACTAAAGAAAAAATGGAAAAATGCATCCAGCAACTCAAATCAAACAAAGTCTAACTCTGGATTTCAAGAGAAAATTCTGTAAGAATTAAGCTATGATGAGAAGAAAGAAAGCAGACACACACAGCATTAAAACTCCGAAGAAAGCCACTGGAAAATTTGAAAATAAGCTATCATTACAAAATATATTGTAAAGGAAAAATAAAGTCTTTCATCACTATGGGAGTAAAAATAGGCAGGTAGGCTTATCTCTTCATCTCTGCCACAGTAGGATGGGAGTGATGCTGGCTGGCTAACAACCATTAGGACAGAATTCTTTAGCTGTCTGTAGCTGATTCCTCTTCATTCTCCTAACACTCCCAGCAGCAGACTTTTCTGTTGTCCCAGGCAACCTTGAGAGTTTTAAGTATAAAAAGTGTCCAGTAAAGTCTCCCAGGCACAAAAGCCAGTTGGCCAGATCTCCCTCAGTGCCCTCTAAATTGCAGTGAAGAGCCTTCCCTTCATCGTGGTGGGTGCCAATACTATTTATAGATAGATCTAGCCATATGGGCAGTTAATGTGTTACATGCTGAGTGCTGGACCTGCTACCCCACCAGCTGGTTGCCTCTTTCCCACACCCTTCCAAAAGCTTGATCAAGTGTGGAAGCCCCCAGGGTGAGTGACTGGGGAAGGACCTAAGGGATGAGGGAGTGGGGGGGGGGTTCCTTATTTTTGCCTTCTTTCTCTAGTTGAGCCTAAGGATTAGCTTATCAAGGCTGTACTGCTTCAGCCAGAATGAATGTCCCTCCACAAAGCCAGAATATTTTGTATCTACACACTTTTGTAGTGTGTAGTTATCTGAATGTTACCTGAAAGGCTCTGTCCCACCTTTCTACTACTGACATTCTACCCATTCTTCAAAGGACAGGGAGGGGCTTCAGATAGGAACAAAGGATTTGAATGGATCATTATAGACCATTAGAGAAATGGAGAGATGGAAGAAAGCTGAAAATCCATCTCTAATCCAACCTACTCATTTTACAGATGAGGAAATTGAGACCCAGGGAGGCAAAGTGACTTATAGATAGCACCAGTAGGATGGAGAGGGCTAAATGAAGGATTTCAACCCAGGTTTTCTGATTTTGAAGTCAGTATTTTTTCTGTTATCAGTCTGATCATCTTAATTTTATGTGGTCTTTCATTGTCACTCAACATCTGTGTATGCTATGACTGACTCCATTCAAGGCAGAATATGATATTTTCAGTAATAGGTCACAAGATCACTTCCCAGCTGGTTTTCTTTCTTCTATTCCCTCCCCTTTCCAATTCCTCCTTCACACTGTGGGCTAAATAAACCTAATGCAAAGGGACCTTCTTTTCTTAGAGTCTATTGAGTTCTCCTGTTTGATGATAAATTGAAATATAAATTTTTTTAGCCTCTCATTCCATGACCCTCTGCAATCTGACTCTGGCCCATCTTTTCAGTCTTGTTTTATATTACTGTCCTTCATTCACTGCATCTTTAATCCCAATTAGTTGTTCCCTAATTCCAACTTTACTGCCTCTCTGGATTTCAGCAGGGTGACCCTCACACATGTAATCAATTCCCTTCAAATTTCTATCTAAATCCTTAGAGATCCAGCTCAGCTGTCACCTCTTCCATGAAGCATTCCTTGATCCCTTTGACTGAAAGTGAATAGCCACTATCTCACCATCTACCTTACTGCTGAAACCAGTGACTATACCCTGGAAGACTTAACCCTCTCTGATCCATAACTTCCACCTTGGGACATGACTACACTAAATGGTGAATGCCTTGTGTGGTCCTCTGTATCTAGACTAGGGGTGGGATCCTTTGGGATTTGTTCTGTGAAGTTTAGATTAAGTCAAAGGGCCAGACCTGAGGACCTAGAGGGCCTCGTGTGGCTTTGAGGTCACAGGTTCTCTACCCCTAATCTAGACCATTTCCAGCTATTTCTAGATCCATATTCTATGGATACCTTGACAACATTCCTGCCCCTGCACATACCCTCTGTGTCCTCTTTCCAGTTCTGGAACAATAATGAAATAAATATAGCCATTTCTACTGGCACATAGCAATTTAGTCCCCAGGAACTCTACTCACTAGGATTTAACTTTCCAAACCAAAATAGGCCTCCAAAATAACCACCACTCCCCAATATGCCTTATTTCTTCCATTCACTAAGTTCTCACCTGTGGCTTTAAGAAGTTACAACATGCACAGTAGCCACACACTGGTAAAACCGTATCAGCAGACAGATTAAACCAAGTTCAGGATAACAAAGAGACCTCAAACCCATCTGTGAGTTAGGGGGATGACTACCCACATGCATGTGAAGACTTCCCCTGGCAGAATGGGTAGATGAGAACAGTTTGTTCCAATGCCCATGAAAACTGCTGAAGCAGGCACTGTGGGGTACTTAGAGCCTGTCTAGTTAGATATTGAAGATGCCAAGGTCATTCACTACCTCCTGCCATTTGTTGCCAAAAGACCAAAGTGGAGGGAGTGCTGGTGCATGATTTTCTGTTTGCAGATGATTGAGCACTCAATGCACCCCCTGAAGCTGAGATGCAACAAAGCATGGATCAATTCTCTGCTCCTTATGCTAATTTTTACCTAACATTTAACACCAAGAAAACACAGGTGCTCCATCAGCCACCACCACACCATCCTTAAGTGGAACCATTGGTTAGAGCAAATGGAGAAGTTTTGAATGTTGTGGGTAAGTTCACTTACCTCAATAGCGTACTTTCCAGGGCTGTGCACATTGATGATGAGGTTGACACACTCACTGCCAGAGCTAGCCCAATATTTGGGAGGCTCTGAAGGAAAGTGTGGGAGAGAAGAGGTATTAGACTGACTACCAAACTGAAGGTCTATAGTGTTGTATGTTGTGCTGACCTCATTGTTGTATGCCTATGAAAACCGGGCAGTCTACCAGCCTTATGCTAGGAAACTGAATTGCTTTCATTTGAAATTTCTTAGAAAGATTCTGAAGATGACCTGGCAGGATAAGATAGCAGACAGTATGGTACCTTCTTGAATTAAACTGCAAAGCATTCAAACTGTGCTTTAGAGGGCACAATTCAGATGGATTGGTTGCGTTATTCAAATGCAAAACCTTTGCCAAAAAGACAGAGAGAACTCACACAGGGCAAGCAGTCACATGGTGGTCAGAAGAAGTGATACAAGGACACCCTCAAGGTCTCAAGAACTTTGGAATTGCTTGTGTGACATGGGAGACACTGGCACAGAACTGCTCAACATGGTGTGCCCACATCAGAGAAGGTGCTGTTCTATATGAGCAAAGCAGAATTGAAGCAGCTCAAAGGAAATGCAGGATACACAAATTTAAAGTATCCACCCCAAATGTTCACGGGGAATATTTATACCCCACCTGTGGGAGAGCATTTTGAGCTTGTATTGGTCTGATAAGCCACAACAGGACACACTGAAGCTTGACTCTAACATAGTGATGTATTTTGGTCCTCTTTGAGAACAAAGGACAACCACCACCACCACAGTCATCCATTGCCAGTCAATCTGTCTTTTGTCTTACCTTTGAACTTTGATGACTCTGGAACAAAGTGAGACTGACAACTTTGTGCTACTGCCTCACTTAAATACAATTCACAGCAAGTCTAGATATTACCCCTTGATGTCATTGGGGAAAAAAAGGGAAGGAAAAACATTTCCTTCACTGGAATGTAAGTTCCCTGAGGACAGGGGGTGACCTTGCTTTTGCTTTTGTTTTCCCAGTACTTAACATAGTGATCTGCATATAGTTGTCACTTAATAAGTACCTTTTCATTCACTCAAAGTGATTTTTCTTCTCTACAATTTCTGATAGCAATTTGTCCAGACATTTCCATTACATTAATCACTTTACCTTTTAACATATTTCCTTGTGGACTAATTTCTTACACTATCCATTAGTCTACAAACACTGTGAGGGAAGGGACTTTTTCAGTTATTCATCTTTGTATCCCTCAGTGACTATCACAGTTTTTTTTCCTCCCTTTGGAAGGTGCTTAAGAAATGTTTCTGAAAAGGGACAGAGTCAAAGTAGAGAATAGAGCAAGTGGGAGGTGGGATAGGATGGAGAGAAATATAGTCAGTCTTTCACAAAATATACACTATGGAAATGTTTTGCATAGCTACACATATACAACCTATATTAAATTGCTTATCTTCCCAGTAAGGGTGGGTGACGAGCAAGGAAGGGAAAGACTCTGGAACTCAAAGTTGTAAAATCAAATGTTTAAAAAATTATTATTATTATTATTTTAAATGCAACTGGGAAATAAGATACACAGGCACTGGGGTATGGAGATCCATCTTGCCCTACTGGAAAGTTGGAATGGGGGATGGGGGAGGATATGGGAGAGAGCAGATTGGGGGAGGGGGCATACAGTGGGATTGCTGTTTGGGGGTGATGGGTAGGGGAAAGACAGGGAGAAAATTTGTAACTCAAAATCTTGTGGAAATGAATGATGTAAATTAAAAATAAACATGAAATTAAAAAAAAGAAATGTTTCTTGATTTAATTAAAGTTTAATTGCATTGAATTTTGTGTTCTAAACTTAGATTATAAAATTCTGGGAAGCAGGGAATGAACCTCTTTCTTTACATCAACTGTAGTACCTGGCATAGAAAACCTTGTACCCAATTTAGCTCTCAGCATCTTCAAGCAACTTCAGTCAAAAACAGGAGTGATCCCACCTACATTACATCTCAGAGTCCTGTCTCTGACCATATTCCTATCCTTCCATTTGTTTGTTTCAATTGACCATCATGCCTCAGCTGCCATTTCACTCTGAAACTTCCCTCAGCACCTGTGGCCTATTCACTCTGAAAAATCTGTCTATTGTTCCCTGCAATGTCTTCACCCTGGAGCATTCTTCTGCCATGCCAGTCCTTTTCTCCATTGTTGAGTTGCCCCCAGATGGCTGCATTTTTGATTTAAAAATTTTTCTTTTTAATTTCAGAGGGGGGAAGGCAAGGCAATTGGGGTTAAGTGGCTTACCCAAGGACACATAGCTAGTAAGCATGTCCAGTGTCTGAGACTGGATTTGAACTCAGGTCCTCCTGACTCGGGGCTGGTGCCACTTCACCATCTAGCTGCCCCAGGAGCTCCATTTTTGGAAAGGCTCAGGACAGTCAGCCTTCCTTTCTCTCCTGGCTTTGCTTTTGTCTTTCTGGACTTTGCTGCCATTTCTCAGCTTCTGTTAGTATCTGAGACCTCCTTACCCAAGAACATTGATCCTTTGGTTCCTGGGACCTTGTCAACAGTGGAAAATCCTTCTCATATTCAGGACTCTTTCTTTTATTGGTAATTTCCTCCTGGAGCCTTATTAGACTGACTGACCTCTGTTCCTTTCCTGTTTGTGCTTTTGATTTTATAGACTTTTTCCTTTTTTTTTTTTTACAAGTGAGTTATTTTTTAAAATTATTTATTTTTAGTTTTCAACAATCATTTCGACAAGATTTTGAGTTACAACTTTTTCTCTCCCTGTCTTTCCGCTACCCCCACCCCAAAATATCAAGCCTACTGAATACCACTGCCCCCAATCTGTTCTCTCATATCCTCCCCCTCCACCTTCCTAACTCTCTACTAGGGTAAGGTGGGTTTCTATACTCCAGTACTTGTATATCTTATTTCCTAGTTCCCTGTAAAAAATTGTTTTAAACATTTGTTTTTAAAACTTTGAGTTCCAGATATTTTTCCCTTCTTCCCTCCTCACCCACCCTCACTGGGAAGATAAGCAATTCAATATAGAGTATACATGTGTAGTTACCCAAATCATTTCCATAGTAGTTATATTGTGGAAGACTTACTATATTTCACTCCATCCTATTATGCCCCCCACTTATTCTATTTTCTCCTTTGACCTTTTCTTTTTTTTTAAACAAATGCTTTATTAACTTCTGTTTTACATCATTCATTTCCGCCCAATTTTGAGTTACAATCATTTTCCCCCCATTATTCCCTTACCCAAACTCCCAGAATAGTAGTCCCACAAGATATTGCTTCCTCCAATCTGCTCTCTCCCATACCCCCATCGACTTTTCCATTAGAGGAAGGTGAATCTTTGTGTCCCAATGCCTGCACATCTTGTCTCCCTATTACAAGCAAAAGAGTATTAATAATAGTATTTCTATATATTTGAAACATTTAATGTTAAGACCTCGAATTTCAGATCCATTTCCACCCTCCCTTGTCACCCATTCCTTCTTGGGAGATAAGTAATTCAGTATATGTTGTACATGTCTAGCTATGCAAAACATTATCATAGTAGATATATTGTACAAGGCTGCTTATAATTCCCTCCCACTCATCCCACCCCCCCACCTGGTCCATTCCCTACATGACCCTGTCCCTCTTCTATAGTGGGTACTTCCAACCTCCCCTCACCCCAAGACTGCCCTCCCATCCATCATCCCTCCTCTCATCCCCCTTCCCCCTATCCTGCTGCAGGTTGAGATATCCCATTTAGTATGTATGTCATTTTCTCCCTGAACCAAATTCAATGTGAATGTGGTTTTGCCTTTTTAGTCTTCCTTATTCTCCCCCTCCTTTGCAACCACTTCCCCTTGCTTCTTCTACATGGGATAGTTTACCCTGCCCTGTCTCTCCCCATCTCCTCTTGCCACTTTCCTCTTTCACCTCATAATTTCATCCCTTGAGTGTTCTCCCTTCCCAACAAATTCAACCTATGCCCTCTATCCATATAACTGTAACCATATACACACACATTCACATATGTATTCATATGACCACACCCCCTTCTTCCATTATTTTCATAGTGAGAAAGATATCATCAGTCACAGTTATTGCTTTCCATATAGGAATGTAAATAGTTCAACTTTGATAAGTTCCTTTTGATTTCCTTTCCCTGATTACCTTCTCAGGCATCTCTTGCTTCTTGTGTCTGGATGTCAGATTTTCTATTCAATTCTGGTTTTTTCCTCAAGAATGCTTGAAAGTCCTCTATTCCACTGAATGACCATATTTCCCCTGAAACAAAATACTCAGTTTTGCTGGGTAGGTGACCCTTGGGTTCATTCCCAGTTCTTTTGCCCTCTGGAATATCATATTCCATGCCCTTTGATACCTCAGTGTAGAAGCTGCCAGGTCCTGGGCTATTCTGATTGTATTTCCACAATATTGAAATTGTTTCTTCCTGGCTGCTTGTAGTATTTTCTCCCTGATCTGGGGATTCTGGAACCTGGCTATAATATTCCTGGGAGTTTTCTTTTTGGGATCTTTTTCAGGAGGTGATTGGTGGATTCTTTCAACCTCTATTTTGCCTTCTGGATCTAAAACATCAGGGCAATTTTCCTTGAGAATTTCTTGAAGGGTGATTTCTAGGTTCTTTCTTTGATCATGGCTTTCAGGTAATCCAATAATTTTTAAATTGTTGCTCCTGGATCTATTTTCCAGGTCAGTGGTTTATCCCATGAGATATTTCACATTACCTTCTAATCTTTCATTTGTTTGGATCTGCTTAACAGCATCTTGATTTCTCATAAAGTCACTAGCTTCCATTTGCTCCAGTCTAACTCTGAAGGAATGCATTCCCTAAATACAGGTCCCAAAGTCCATAGGACACTAACCTCTCACTTTGTCCTAGGCATATCTATATTGATAATTCTGGAGTCGCCACAGCTGCTGGTGTTCTGGGGTTCCTCCAGCCGGCTGCTGGCCCTGCCGCCCTGGGGCTATAACCTCGGCTCAAGGGGACCTGGGCTTGGCTCAGCTACTGCACTCTGTGCGCTTCGCGCTGCCAGGTCCCAGACCGCTGAGCTGGTCCTTCCTGCAGGGCTGCTGTGCTGTCCTCAGCGGGAGGTTAGTTTCTCTGTGTCATTCTGTGGGTGCTGGGGCTCCAGAAGTTGTTCAGAGTCCCCTTTTACATAGTTTGGGGGGAATCTGGGGGCAGAGTGGCCTCTTCCACTTCTCTTCCTTGATTTTCAAAATCCTTCTTGAGCTCCTCCCTGACCTATAGCCAGATCATATTTTTCTTGGAGGCTTTTGATGCAGGAGTTCTGTTTTTTGTTGTTGTTGTTGTTTATTTGTTTGTTTGTTTTTGTTTTTGGAGGGCAATTGGGGTTAAGTAACTTGCCCAAGGTCACAAAGCTAGGTTTTTGTTTGTGGGTGTTAAGTGTCAGAGGCCGGATCTGAACTCAGGTCCTTCTGACTCCAGGGCTGACGCTTTACTCACTGCACCACCTAGCCACCCCCGATGCAGGAGTTCTGACTTCGCTGTCTTCTTCCTGCTCCATGCCTTGATCCTTTTTGTCCCCCCAAAAAGGATTCTATCATCTGTTTGTTCTTCCTCTGCTTGCTCATCTTGCCAGTCAATAACTTGACTTTAGATCTCTTTGCCAAAGAATTCTCCTTCCAAAATGGAGAGAGAGCTATGTTCCAAATAGCTGGGGTTTTTGCAGCTGCCAGAGCTATTAGATGGGCATCCTCTCTACAGCTTCCACAAGTTCTGGCTCACTGATCACACACCCCAGGACCACCACCCAAGACTACAATTTGGATCCAAGCAGGTCAAAGAAAGAGTACTTACCCTCTGAAAGGTTGCTTGTTCCTGCTACAATCTGCAGGCCAGGAGCTCTGGAAGTAGCCATGTGGCTGCTGCAGCCACTGTCTCTCTTATACTTCTCACTCTGGGGGTAGAAGCTCACCATGCTCTCCCTGCTTGAACAAAGTTCCACACTGACCTTTTACTTTGTCTTTGGCATTTGTGGATTCAGAAGTTTGGAAACCATTACAGCTACTGGTGATCCACTCTCCAGAAATCTGCTCCAGCTGCAGCTGGTGGGGCCATCCTGGGGCTAAAACCATGGGCTCTCTTGGTGCTGGGCCTGGCTTGCAGCATGATGAGATGGACCCTTCCTGCTGGCCTTCTGGGCTTCCTTCAGTGGGAGATTTGCTTTTCTCTGTCACTTTGTGGGTTCTGTAGCCCCAAAGTTTGTTTAGAGTCATTTTTTACATGTATTGGAGGAGGTGGAAGCCAGAGCCACATGCAAGTCTTGTTTCTACTCCTCCATTATGGCTCTACCTGACTTTTTCCTTTTTTAACTCCGTGCCCCAAATGGGTACTTTTATTCCCTTTCCTCCTTTTCAGTTCTCTTTTGTTTTCTCTCTTCCCCATTAGAATGCAAATTCCTTGAAATAAGGGCCTATGTTTTTACTTGTGTTATTATAACCCTTGCTTAGCCGAGTGTCTGGCGCTGTAATAAATAGTAAGCTCTTAATAAATGTTTGTAAGTATAATAAGCACTTAATAAATACGTGTTGTCTTTCTTTTCCTTGACATTCTACTTATTATGATGGCTTGTTTGCTACAAATTAATTTCATCTCATCTTAATTGGGCTCTCATTTCAATGACTTTATTATAATTTTTTATACCCTGCTGTGTACAAGCATGTATAGGTTCAGGTCCTGTTCATCTTTTTAAAAAGCCCTCACTTGACTCAAGCCACCCTATTACTCCTCCCCTTCACTTCCAAGTTCATCTCAGCACCCCTCAAACCTCAGTTTCATTTCCCATCACACCACTGTCCTCCAACTCTTCTATCATGAGCTTCCAATGATCTCTTCTTAATTGCTAAATCTGATGGCCTTTTTTTTAGTCCTCATCCTTCTCGACCTTTCTGTAGTTTCTAAAATTGTTGGCCAACTCTTCCTCCTAGACAATCCTTCCTTCATTGGCTTCTATAGTTCTGCTCCTTTCTATTTCCCTTTCTACTTGTTTATCTGCTCCTCTTCTAAGCATAGATGTCCATCAAGGTTATATCTCTAGTTCCCTTCCCTTCACTCAGTGATCTTTTCTACTCCCATTAATTCAAATATCACCTCTACATAGATGATTCCCCAATACTTATAAATAGCATTAATCTCTGTTCTGACCTCCAGTTCTAAATTTCTACCTAACTTCTAGATATCTCCACAAGGATATTCATTGACATCTCAAACTCAACATCTTTCCCTCAATTCCTACCTAGCCTTTAACTATTGAATGGGTGTTGCCTCAGACAAACTGAGACCTGGGGAAGACCTTAGCTTAAAAAAGCCAATGTCTCTCACTGCATTTGGAGCTATTGCTAGTTGGCTTAACCTATGTCTTGCCATTGGATTCCAATGACTTTGGAGGAGAGAGTGAGACTGGTGCCTCTGCACAATTCTGCCTCACTTAAGTTCAATTCACTTTCAAGTCAAGATGTCACTCTGCTGATGTCATTAGTCCTCTACAAGAATGAAGCGTGAACAACAGCAATAACAAAAATCTCAACATGGTCAAAATGGAACTTGGCATCTTCCTTCTTAAAGCAGCTAGGTGGCACAATGGATAGAGCACTGGGCCTGGAGTCAGGAAGACCTGAGTTCAAATGTGGTCTCAGACACTTATTATGTGACCTTGGGTAAATCATTTAAATCCGTTTGTCTCAGTTTTCTCATCTGTAAAATGAGCTGAAGAAGGAAATGGCGAACCACCCCTATATCTTTGCCAAGAAAACCACAAATGAGGTCACAGACAGTCAGACATGACTGAAAAGACTGAGTAACAACAAAATCTTCCCTCCTATACTCAGTCTCCAGAGGATCATGGATTTAGAGTTGAAAGGGAATTTAGAGACTCCCAAACTCATCTAATCCTCTCATTTTAACATGAAAAAATGATAACCAGAGAGTTTCATTATCCCATGGAATTTATTTTTTCACTTATCCAGTGTCACACAGAGACAGGATTTGAACCCAGAACCTCTGATTTCAAATCTAGTGTTCTTTCCACCATACTCCAAACTTTCTTAATTTGCTGAATTATCCTCTAAGTTATTTTAATCATCCTTCATTTTTGTCTTCCCCTTCACTTCCCATATACAATCAATTACCAAGTCCTATTAATTCTTTTTTATATAATATCTCTCATATCCATCTGTTTCTTTCTTCTCATGTGGCCATCTGCCTATTTGAGGTCCTCATTACACTATCTTCTAACTAGACTCCCTACCTCCATCCCTTCTCCTCATTAATCTACAAAATCAATATAATCTCCCCGTGACACATGTGACAATGTTACCTCCTTGGCTAAAAACCTTCAGTGATTCCCTCATGCCTCCCAGAAAAAATACTATCTCTCCAGCCTGTCATTTAGGAATCTCTATAAATCTGACTCTTGCCTCCTCTCCGGTCTTATTTCACATTATTCCCTTTCATAAACTCTAATTCTAGACAAACTGAATTACAAGATCATCCTCAAGCTCAGGAGTCTATCTGCCACCTCCATGCCTATATATTAGACAATCTCTACCCTAAGAATGGAAAGTCCACTCAATCTTTTTCCTTTCAGAATCATTTTTTTTTCATTCAAGGCTTAGCTTAGGAGATGTCACCTCCTCTATGAAGCTTGTCTTGATCCTCCAAATTGTTGATACACTCTCTTCAAATTACTTTACATTGTAGCCATCTTTGTGCAAGTGGAATCCCCTTTGTAAAATGTAAATTCTTTGACAACAGGCCCCACTTCCTTTTTTGTCTATAACCCCAGTACCTTGCCTTTTGTGGGCACCTAAGAAATGTCTTTTGAATAGAATTTTCCTAAATTCAATAGTATTAAATGAGAAGAAAATAGAGTCATGGATGAACGCATAGATGCATACCTAGGCTTAAGGGGTAGAGAGAAAAGGCAGTAACAAAGAAGAGAGGAGAACCAGAAAAAAGCAGCATTAACATTCAGCAGACATGGAAAGACTTGTGTGAACTAACACAAAGGGGAGTGATCAGAAACAGGAAAACAATTCCTACTATAGCATCAATACTGTATAAAGGAACAGTTCTGAAACTTAATAAACTAGTAAAGGATCAAGTGAACAGAACCAGAGAAACAATTTATACAATGACTACAACGCTATAAAAAAAGTGAAAGCTGGGGCAGAGCCAAGATGGTGGAGTAGAAACAGCTCATCCAAGCCACTCTGCCCCCAGATTCTCCCCAAACTATGTAAAAGGGGACTCTGAACAACTTCTGGAGCCCCAGCACCCACAGAACAACACAGAGAAGCTAACCTCCCACTGAGGACAGCCCAGCAGCCCTGCAGGAAGGACCAGCTCAGTGGTCTGGGAGCCAGCAGCACTCAACCCGCAGAGTGCAGGAAGCAGAGCCAAGCGGAGCCCAGGTCCGCGTGAGCCGAGGTTTTAGCCCCAGGGCAGCAGAGCCAATAGCCGGCTGGAGAGACCCCAGAACACCAGCAGCTGTGGTGACTCCGGAATTATCAACATAGACATGCCTAGGACAAAGTGAGAGGTTAGTGTCCTATGGACTTTGGGACCTGTATTTAGGGAATGCGTCAGCTCCCTCCCCTGGGGGCTAGAAGCCACTGAGGAGACACACCATTTTGTAGTTTTCAGAGGCAGCTCCAGCTCGTGGCCTGCGAATTGTAGGGAGATCCAGCGATCAGTCTTGGGGGGTAATTGCTCGTGCTTTAACCTCCTTGGATCTGGATTGTGATCTAGGGTGGAAGTTGTGGGTGGGTTTACAGCTTGCCAGAAACAGAAGTTACCCCCCACACGTTCAGGACAAAAATTCCTCTATCTGGCCTTAAAGCCATAGTGTGGCAACAAGCCCAAAAGTCAAGCAATTAAGTGGCAACATGCCAAGGCAAAGGAAACAAAAAAATGCAACCCTAGACTCCTATTTTGGGGGCATAGAGCGAGAAAAGGACTGTGAGTTCAGAAGTCCTACTCCAAAAGCCCCAGGGGAAAACATGAGCAGGTTGCAGACCATAGAGGACCTTAAGAAGGACTTTAAAAATCAAATAAGAGAAGTGGAGGAAAAATTGGAAAAAGAAATGAGAAGGATGCAGGAAAAGTATGAAATGAGGGTCAACAGTCTGACTGAGGAAAACAACACCTTAAAAAATAGACTAACTCAAATGGCAAAGGAGGCCCAAAAGGGCAATGAGGAGAAGAATGCCTTAAAAAGTCGAATTTGCCAGATGGAAAAAGAATCTCAAAAGTTCACTGAGGAGATTCATTCCTTCAGAGTGAGACTGGAGCAAATGGAAGCTAATGACTTTATGAGAAATCAAGATGCTGTTAAGCAGATCCAAACAAATGAAAGATTAGAAGACAATGTGAAATATCTCATGGGAAAAACCACTGACCTGGAAAATAGATCCAGGAGAGACAATTTAAAAATTATTGGACTACCTGAAAGTCATGATCAAAGAAAGAACCTAAAAATCACCCTTCAAGAAATTCTCAAGGAAAATTGCCCTGAGATTTTAGATCAAGAGGGCAAAATAGAGGTTGAAAGAATCCACAGATCACCTCCTGAAAAAGATCCCAAAAAGAAAACTCCCAGGAATATTATAGCCAGGTTCCAGAATCCCCAGATCAAGGAGAACATACTCCAAGCAGCCAGGAAGAAGCAATTTCAATATTGTGGAAACACAATCAGAATAGCCCAGGACCTGGCAGCTTCTATACTGAAGGATCGAAGGGCATGGAATATGATATTCCAGAGGGCGAAAGAACTGGGAATGAACCCAAGGGTCTCCTACCCAGCAAAACTGAGTATTTTGTTTCAGGGGAAAATATGGTCATTCAGTGGAATAGAGGACTTTCAAGCATTCTTGAGGAAAAAACCAGAATTGAATAGAAAATTTGACATCCAGACACAAGAAGCAAGAGATGCCTGAGAAGGTAATCAGGGAAAAGAAATCAAAAGGAACTTATCAAAGTTGAACTATTTACATTCCTATATGGAAAAGCAATAACTGTGACTAATGATATCTTTCTCACTATGAAAATAATGGAAGAAGGGTGTGTAGTCATATGAATACATATGTGAATGTGTGTGTATATGGTTACAGTTATATATGGATAGAGGGCATAGGTTGAATTTGTTGGGAAGGGAGAATACTCAAGGGATGAAATTATGAGGTGAGAGAGGAAAGTGGCAAGAGGAGATGGGGAGAGGCAGGGTAGGGTAAACTATCCCATGTAGAAGAAGCAAGGGGAAGTGGTTGCAAGGGAGGGGGAGAATAGGAAGGCAAAAAAAGGCAAAACCACATTCACATTGAATTTGGTTCAGGCAGAGAATGACATACATACTAAATGGGATATCACAACCTGCAGCAGAATAGGGGGAAGGGGGATGAGAGGAGGGATTGTGGATGGGAGGGCATCCTTGGGGGGAGGGGAGGTTGGAAATACCCACTATAGAAAAGGGACAGGATCATGTAGGGAATGGACCAGGTCGGGGTGGGATGAGTGAGAGGGAATTATAAGCAGCCTTGTACAATATATCTACTATGATAATGTTTTGCATAGCCAGACATGTACAACATGTACTGAATTACTTATCTCCCCAGAGGGAATGGGTGACAAGGGAGGAAGGAAATGGATATGAAATTCGAGGTCTTAACATTAAATGCTTCAAATATATATAAATACTATTATTAATACTCTTTTACTTCTAATTGGGAGATAAGATGTGCAGGCATTGGGACACAAAGACTCACCTTCCTCTAATGGAAAATCGAAGGGGCTATGGGAGAAGGTATGGGAGAGCGCAGATTGGAGGAAATGATGTCTTGTGGGACTGCTATTCTGGGAGGTTGGGTAGGGGAATAACAGGGGGAAAATGAATGTAACTCAAAATCTGGCGGAAATGAATGATGTAAAACAGAAGTTAATAAATCATTTGTTTAAAAAAAATTGAAAGCTGCAAGAACTATGATCAACGCCATGGCTATCCATGTTTCCAGAAGACCAATAATGAAGCGTGTCATCTACCTCCTGACAGGCAGGTGATGAATTCAGGGCACAGAATGAGACGTGTATTTTCTGAACATAGCCAATAAAGGAATTTATTTTATATGACTTTATATATTTGTCACTGAATTTGTTTTTCTTTTTTTTTTTTTGTTGGAGTTGATGGAGGTGGAATAGATGAAAGAAAAAGAAAATAGATTTCTGTTCATTAAAAGAAGGAAAAAAAACTAATTTCAGAATGGAAGAAAGCAGTGTAACAGAAGCCAAGTAAAAAGAGAGGGTCTCAAAGGAAGGTGCCAGTTCAATCAAAAAATTGTGCAGAAAAGGGGGAACAAGGATATCATCAGATCTGGCAATTAAGAGATCATTAGTGAATTTGGAAAATGCTATTTCAGCAGATAGGTGGGGACAGAAGCTTATTTATAAGAGTTGAATGGTGAGTGGCTAGTGAGGCAATAGCAGTAATCAGTATAGACTGTTCTTTCTAGAGCTTGGCAGGGGAAGGAAGGAGAAAAACAATTTTATTTTCATTTTAGATGAAAAACTCATGACAAAAAAGCTAAATAGATTATCCACCTTCATAGCTGAGAGTTTAACACGAGTTTTCTGATTCCAAAATGACAGAAACTGGAATTAAAGACATAAAATCAAGGGTTATTCTTGACAAGGAACAGGGCTTATCTTTTCCCCTAAGACTGGAGGAGAAAAAATTCATGAACACATCTGTGAACAAGAATGGAGGGGGAGGAGAATAGAGAAAGTTCATACTGGATGGCATTGATCTTTGCTCTAAAGTAAATAGTGATGTTGTCTAAGGGAAGTGAAGAAGGAGAAGAGTTAGGTTGGAAGTTGGAGAAAAAGACTGAAGATCTGATAATATCAGAGTAGGTTTGGAATGGACTTTTGGGGCAATAGTATAGGGAGTTAATAAGACATCAGTAAAATTCACTGGGAACCTAGGTGGCACAGTAAATAAGGTGTGGGGCCTAGAATCAAGAAGATTCATCTCCTTGAGTTCAAATCTGGCCTCAAAGACTTACTAACTGTGTGACCCTGGGCAAGTCTCTTAATCCTGTTTGTCTCTATTTTCTTACCTGTAAAATGAGCTGGAGAAAGAAATGCCCAACCATTGCAGCATCTTTGCCAAGAAAATATCAAATGGGGTCACAATGAGTCAGAAACAACTGGAAAACAACTGAACAAAAACAACAAAAGAGATTCTGTAACAATGTTCAATGCCCAACTCATGTTCAATAGTGTAACATTTTACTGTCCTCAGTCAATACAGAATTCATGATTTCTCTGAGTCTTGTATTGCTCTGGGAATAGTAACAGACCAATGATAGAGTTACTTGTAGTTGTGGGTTAGAATGGTGAAAGATAATAATTATATCTATAGCATTTGTATAGAGTTTTAAGGTTTGCAAAGAACTTTACGAATATTATCTCATTTTATACTTACACCAGCTCAGTAGATAGGTAGGTAGGTGCTATTAGTATTTCCACTTTACAGATGAAATATATGAATCAGACAGAGGTGAAGTGATCAATCCAAGGTCACATAGCTAGTAAGCATCTAAGAATGGGTTTGAATTCAAGACTTTCTTACTCTAGGACCAAAGCTCTCTCCACTGAACCATATACCTGCCCCAAGAAAGAGTAAGAACAGGGGCAGCTAGGTGGCATAATGAATAGAGCACCAGACCTGAAGTTAAGAGGACCTGAGTTGAAATCCAGCCTCAGACACTTAACACAAAAACTAGCCATGTGACCTTGGGCAAGTCACTTAATCCCAATTGCCCTAACTTCCCCCCTCCAAAAAAAAAAAGCAAAAAAGAGCAAGAACACAAGAGTATCAATAATAGAGGAGAGACCATTACTAGAATAGTTTATAACAAGATTAAAACTGCTTAGCTGTGGAAACGAGGCAACTATTACCCCTGTACCCTGGAAAAATAGGAATGCAGTGTGATTCTGTGGTGAGAAGACTTGTTTTGGAATTTGGATTCAAATCTCAGTATTGTGCAAATCACTTTACCTCTCTGAGATCCAGTTTGTAATATGAGGGACTTAGACCAGATAACCTTTGAAGTCCATTCCACATCCAAATATATAGTGCTATGATCTTATGTGGGGATTAAGGAAGAGAAGGTCATCACAATGGTGAATGTGATGGAAATCACAATGTGAGGAAATGGAGGGTAGAAAAAAGAAAGACTGAAATTTAAAAACAAGATTTTCAGAATTCAAGATATTTGAGTGCCAAGATGGGTTTATGCATGATGCATGTTTATTGAGGGATGGATCTAATTAGAAAACTTCCATTCTTTTCCTGGCTTATAAACTTTTTTTTGTTGTTGGGGGGGGAGGTGGCAAAGGCAGGCATTGTGATTTTAATCAATAAATTCCCTGATATACTAGAACCTATGCTCAATACTAAGACAAATAAGCTAGTTTGCCATCAGGGAAAAATAATGCATTTCTTTCATATTTACTTTATTCAAATGTAATGTAAGCCCAACTAGTTAATAAGTAGCTTGGGCTAATTTTCTTCTGTCAAAGATAAACAGGTTGGTAAGAATGTATACATTTTTAAGAAAACTGAAAAATCAGAACAGATATAAGAGATAAAAAAGAGAGATGGGTTACTGGATTTAAATACTTATAATACAAAACATTAGTAGCAATTTACTAAAAATTTATTCACTTTTTTCCTCCTTGTATCACCTCCATTTTTTATTCTACCATACCACATGGTTATTGGGAAGTAAATATTGATTTTAGGGGGGTTTCTTGCTAGATTTTGGGGAGAAGGTATTTATGATCTAAAGGGATAATTATACTTGGAAAACCTGACCACTCCAGGATCTGATTTGTATTCCTCTATTTACCAGTAAACATGGAGCTCTTATTAAAGTTAATTGAGGAGTGGCTAGGTGGTGCAGTGAATAGTCAGGAGGACTTCAGTTCAAATCCAGATTCAGACACTTAACACTTACTAGCAGTGTGACCTTGGGTATGTCACTTAACTCCAATTGCTCTGCCTTCCCCTCTGCAAAAAAAAAAAAAATTAAATTTAAGTTGATTGAATGATATAGAACATTTTCTCTTGTCCACTCTTTTTATGATTTGGACTGATAGAAGTAATACACAGCAGGGTTCTTGCTCTCTGAAACTCTAGACAGAATAGGAAAGATGTACAAAAGCATTGAGCTCTAGGCTTTGTTCATATTACAGAAGTCTTCTAAAATAGTAATGATGATCCTCAAATTAAGATTCCAAATTGTATGAAAAAGAAAATATTCGTTTTTTCCCTAGTGGGTGCTGGTGCATATATCAGTTTTAGTTATTTCCTTCATAGGACTTTTGACACAAAAAAACATCATTAATGATCCTCATGTGTATGGACTAAATAATAATAATAACAATAATGATAGACTATTTATATTGCACTTCTTGATTTCCAAAGCATTTTACAAATATTGTCTCATTTTATCTTTACAAGAACTTTGGGAGGAAGGAAGGTAAGTGCTATTATTTTCTTTATTTTACAAATGAGACCATGGAAGAAGACTGGTTAAACAAGTTGCTCAGTGTTCTGCTGCTAGTAATTCAAAGAGGCTAGATTTGAACTTGTGTTCCATTCTCCAGGAACAGTGCCACCTACAGGCTTTTAAGACTCGCTCTTTATCTATCTATCTATCTATCTATCTATCTATCTATCTATCTATATATATATATATATATATATATCTACATATATATATATACACACACACACACAAGTGTATTTATATAATATTACATATATATGTATATATATATATATAGGTACATGTATACACACATATGTTGCTGGACAGAGGATGAAGCATAATGTAGTGAATTTATGTTGGACTTGGAATTAGGAAGATCTGGATTTGAATCTTGCCTCAGACTCTTACTTGCCTTGTGACCCTGGAAAAATCACTTAGCCACTGTTTTACCTAATTCTCCTCATCTATAAAATACCATACAGCAGTGCGGATTGGATCAAATGAGATAACATATACACATTTCAAAGTGTTCTATAAATGTCACCTATGATTATTATTACAAGTTAAAATATCAACCAACTTTCCTCATGGGAAGGTTAGGAAGCTGAGTGAGGTCCTATTCTTAGCTTCTTTAAATGAATGCCATTAGTCAAGCTTGGCCAAAAAGTGAGGTGATTACAATGGGACTACAATGGCCTTTGGGGAATGAAATAGGGGATGAAGGTATGGGAATAGGAAGAGTCACTTTTGCTCTCTTCATTTTTCAATCTAAGCTTTTTTTCAAAGGGCTTCATTTGGAGAAAACCATTTATATTTTCAATTCCTCTGTGACTGTCTCTACCAGGTTTCTGGAAATGCCAGGCTATCAGATCCCAACTAGCGATTGCTAACCCCTATCCTCTACCCCCTAGTGCCAGTATCATTTTCCAAGAGGAAATAAGAGAAAACATAATCTGGGGGAAATGAACTAATGGGTACAAACACTATGACTGTGGGAAATTTCACTTTAAATATTTAGATATAAGATTTCCCCAGAATTCAAGGTGAGAAAGCGCTTCTTAGCATATCTGTTTGCATTTTGTGAGAGGAAGAATTAAGCACCTGCAAATTTTCTAAATGATGATGAGTACAAGTCTTTTTTGTGAAAATGTAGTCACTTTCCCATCCATATTAATTTCCAAAGACAGATGATCACCATCAATTATTCTTAAGGGAAAGAGTCTGGCTTTGTTTTAGTTTTTTCAGTTTTGGGGATTTTTTTTGCACATTTTAAAATTGCATTCTCTTTATATTAAAAAGCCATTTTTTATAGGAGATTATAATTTCCTCTCTTGGATTTTCACTTTAGAATCAGAGATGCTTAAGGAGAAAAGAAGAATGGGAGAGTCCTAAAAAGAAAGGGGAATAACAGATAAAACACCTATGCTTCAGTTTCTCAGAGAACAAAGCTTTGTTCTGTTGTGTCATTGCAGCCCATAATAATTGGTCTCTGAGAATCCTTGGTTTCTCAAGGGTCAGAAAGAAAGATTCCAGAACTCAAAACAGCTCATTCTTGGTGTCCAGGATATCTTGTCCATAAAGGCTTTGATTTTATTCCATTTATTTCCTGCAGTCATAAAAGCAGCAGCATTTCTAGCCAGAGGAAAATCGTGTGTATAATAACAGAGAAATCAGCTCTCCATTTCTACAAAGGGGAAAGGTTATATATTTACAGAACTCGGGAATAAGCTGAAGATACAGAATGAATGCCTGTTCAGTAACTCTATGTTTCTTTTTAATGGGTTAGATAAAGAAAAGCTGTTAATATGGTATTTTATGGGGGTGGTATTCCTGTGAAGAGGTGAAGGGCCTCGTATAAGCTGTGTAAAGTTCTCCCTTCATGCTTAGGCAATGCAAACATGCTATCTTAAAGTATATCTCTTTGGTATAAGATGAATAAAGTCCTCATATCTTACCAATTAGTTTGTTTGCAGTTATATAATCTTGATTGCTGAGGGTGATAAAAGCAGCAACATTCCCCAAAACACAGGCCCTGTTTGCAGCCTGGTCAGTGGAGATGTGCACTCAGATGTTGAAGCTCACACCTGGAAAAGAGAGTTCTTACCACCAAAGTCTTTAACATAGTCAAATGGTCCATTGTCAGAAGTCAATATAACTTATTCCTGGAAATGTTCTTAAAGAAATTGCATCTGTAGAGCAGTCTTGGAAAATGGAAAAATAAAATAGGAAATATCAGGCTCTCCAAAATTTTTCCACAAACAAGATAAAATATTACTTCAAAATGAACTTTAAGCAGCAGAAATAATTAAAAGTTGGGGTAAAGCAGTTGCTTTCCTAAGACAACTTGAGAGGACCTTAGGAAAGATAAGACCTCCAAGAGCAAGAGATTTGGCAAGAAGTGCAAGCACCTCCAGGCAGACTCTGATGGAATCCACAAACAACCATACCTGGGGAGTAGCTGGATCTGGAGGCAGTCTGGGCCTCAGGAACTTTCCTCTCACAGATAGTGAGGAGGTTGGACAGCTGAGGAGGAAGACTGAAGAACCTTTTACTGGTATTGGATGTCCTGCCCAGTTGTAATGATGAGTCCCATAGTCCCAGGCTAAGGCTTAGGGTGAGGAAGAGTGAGCACAAGATTGGTGAGTGCAGCAGCAGAGAGACAGGGCCATGCTGGCTGTGGACACTTGGAGGAAAGTGGGTTCCTGGTTTCAGTTCCAGGGCAGAGGGTTGTGTTGAAGTTTGCAGCCACAGGAGGAACTGCAGGGACCAAGAACATTTGCATCGACAGTGTGGCTGGGAGCCCTAGCCATAGCCCAGGAGTAGAGAAGAGTACCCAAGGTTGGACCTCCAGATACAGCTCAGAAGGCAATAGTGCAAAAAACTTGAGACCTGAGGCATCATCCCAAACACCTCAGGACAAGAACCTGACTATAATAATAAGCTCATAAAAAATAAAATGATGAGCAAGCAAAGGAGAAGGAACCTGATCATAGACAGTTATTATAGGGATAGAGAAGATCTGGGTTCATACTCAGAAGAAGATAGTGAAGTTTTAAAAAGTCACTCCTACTTCAAAGAAAAATGTCAAATTGTCACAAAGAAGAAGGACTTTAAAAGTACTTTAAAAATCAAATAAAAAGGGTTGAGGAAAAAATAGGGGAAAAATTAAGAGCAATCCAAGAAAATCAAGAATATTATGAAAAGAAAATCAACTCTTTAGAAAAAGAGAACCAAAAGGTTAAAGAAAAAAAATAACTCCTTAAAAATTAGAATTGGGCAAGGGGAAACTAATGCTGTATTAACACACCAATAAATAATAAAACAAAATTAGAAGAATGAAAAAAATAGAGGAAAATGTGAAATATCTCATTAGTAAAACAACTGATTAAGAGAATAGATAGAGAAAAGACAACATAAAATTGTTGGACTAACTGAAAGTTATGTTAAAAAAACAGAAAAAAAAACCTGGTGTAGCAATCATAATCTTAGACAAAGTTAAAGCTAAAAGAGTTTTAATTAGGAGAGATAAACAGAAAACTATGTTATGATAAAAGGTACCACAGAAAATTAAGCAATATCCATACAAAGCCTATAGGCACCAAATGTTATAGCATCTAAATTTTTAGAGGAAAAGTTAAATGAATTACATGTGGAAATAGATAGTACCACTATATTAGTGGGAGACTTTAATTTTCCCTTCTCAGAATGAGATAAATCTAAAAAAAATAAGAAAGAAGCTAAGGAAATGAATGGAAACTTGGATAAGCTAGATATGATAGTTATTTGGGGGGAACTGCATGGGAAGAAAAAGAAATACACCTATTTCTCAGTGCAATGTGTCATGTAGGGCACAAAAAATTTATGGTAAAATGTAGAAAGGCAGAAATATTCAATGCATCCTTTTCAGATCATAGTGCAATAAAATGATATTCAATAAGGGACAATGTAAACAGATTAAAAACTAATTAAAGACTAAAAAACCTAAGCTTAAGGAATGAATGAAGGGGAGGAACCAAGCTGGCAGAATAAAAGCAGGTACTTACTTGAATCTTCCCCAAACCCCTCCAAATACCTGTAAAAATGACCCCAAACAAATTATATAACAGAACCCCCAAAGAGAGAGAGTGAAACAAATTCCCAGCCCAAACAAGCTGGATGGTCGAGGGCAAAGGTCTGTTGTTCCAGTTTGGGAGAGGAATGCAGTCCACCTTGGTCCATGCCAGCACAGACCCAGCCCAAGAAAACCTGGAGCAGGCCTCAATGGATTGAATCACTGACAGCTGAGGTGGTTTCCAGACTTCTCAACCTGCAAATGACAAAGACAATTTAGAAGGTCAGTGGAAAATTTCTGTCTGACCAGGGTGAGAGAGGAGTATAGACTAGCCCCCACATGAGTGCAGTAACTGCTTTCAGAGTTCTCAGTCCACAGACCATAACAGGATTGAACAACTAATCATAAGGTGATTACAGAGATTTCTTGGCTGGCACTGAGGCAGGATTCTGTTGCTTTGCCCATACTTAGATCTGCCCATACTTAGATGCCCACACTCCTGGGTGGCAGTCCTGGGGCGAGGAGGAGCACTAGCATAGCAGAGCTTGTGGCAGCAGTGGAGAGTGAATGTTCCTCTCAGTTCCAGGGCAGAAAAGAGCACTTGTGGTCACTCACTGAGCACAACACAGACCAGGAGAGGAGTAAATACCTCTCCTTAGATCATACCACCCTGGAAGAATTGAAAACTTACAGGTCCCTAGAAGAACCTCTGAAAACAGCTGGAGAAAACCCTGAAGCTTGGAACAGTATGTCTTCCACACTGGAAGCAAAGCTCTACCTCAAGAAAGAGTTAAAAAGTCAAGTGATTGATGGAAAATGAATAAATACTGGGGAAAAACTCAGACTATAGAAACTTACTTTTGTGACAAGGGAGATTAAAACATACAAACAGAAGAAGACTACAAAGTCAAAGCTCCTACATCAAAAGCCTCCAAGAAAAAATATGGACCGTCACAGACCATGGAAGAGCTCAAAAAGGATATACTGAAAATCAAGTAAGAGAAGTAGAGGACAAAGTGGGAAGAGAAATGAGACTGATGAAAGAAAATCATGAAAAACAAGTGAAGAGCTTGATAAAGGAGATTAAAAAAATACTAAAGAAAATAATACCTTAAAATATAGACTAGACCAAATGGCAAAAGAGGTCCAAAAAGCCAATAAGGAAAAGAATGCCTTATAAAGCAGAATTAGTCAAATGGAAAAGGAGGTCCAAAAGTTCACTGAAAAAAAATTCTTAAAAATTAGACTGGAGGGGGCGGCTAGGTGGCGCAGTGAGTAGAACACCCCCTGGCTGTGTTCCAGAGCACAGCCCTGGAGTCAGAAGGACCTGAGCTCGGATCTGGCCTCAGACACTTAACACACACAAACAAAAACCTAGCCATGTGACCTTGGGCAAGTTACTTAACCCCGATTGCCCTCCAAAAAAAAAAAATAGACTGGAGCAAATGGAAGCTAATGACTTCATGAGAAATGAAGAAATTACAAAACAAAGAACCAGGAGAGAAAAATTTTAAATTATTGGACTACCTGAAAGCCATGAACAAAAAAAGAGCCTAGACATCATCTTTCAAGAAATTATCAAGGAAAATTGTCATGATATTCTAAAACCAGACGGCAAAATAGAAATTGAAAAAATCCACCAATCACCTCCTGAAAGAGATCCCATTAAGAAAACTCTCAGGGGGGGCGGAGCCAAGATGGTGGAAAGGAAGCAGTAACCTCGCTGAGCTCCTCTGTCACTAAGTCCAAAAGGGTAAATCTGAGCAGATTCCGGAGTGACGAAGCCCAGTGGAAGACAGAGTGTGGCAGAATCCAGCACAGGAGGTTGCCCAGAGTGCCCGCACAGGTCGAGCGCAGAGCGCGTGGGGTCTGCACAGCTCAGACCTAAGAGCAGGCAAGCAGAATACACCAGAGAGAGAAAAAGCCCCAGCCTGCAGACTTACCAAGGACGAATCGCAGTCATCTCGCAGAGGGAACGGATCATTGGAGCCAGGTAGGAGAGTCGGGCCCCCAGTGGAGAGAGTGGCTTCTCAGGCTGCATTCAGCCCCCAGCCTGGAAATTTAGAAACTGCCTGCCTGTATGATACAGGGGCTGGAATGGCAAAGTAAATTCTAGCTGCTCCGATCCTCCCATCCCTCCTTCATGAAGCAGAAAACCCAAAGATAAGTCTCCCACCCAGACTGAAATCCCAAGTTAATGGAAATAGCCTCAGGCTTGAGAATCTCCAAGAAAGGGTGTAACTGAGACAGCCAGGAATCTGAAGAGAAGAGAGGGAGGGGACCCAACTAGCCCCACCTCACCTCACCAACAAAAGCCTACTTATAGCCCAGGGGTATAGAGGCAGAAATCTGAAGTGGTCAGACTCAACCCCACCTACACATCTACATTCCTCACTGACTTCCCTGACTTAGCCATAAACTAGCCACCCAGAGGTATTCAAAGTCAAGGATCAGGCCCCAAACTCATAGCCTGAGACACTAAGAAACAGGAAGTCACAATGGGAAGGAAGGAAGCTGAAAAGGAGAAGGGGAAGGCAAGAAAGTCTATTCGAGCATACTATGCAGGGCAAGAACAACAAAACACACAGGACAATATAGACTCTCTGCCCACACCAGAGACCACAGAAGGAAACATGATCTGGTCTCAAGCCCAAATAGCATTCCTGGAGGAGCTTAAGAAAAATTTTAAAGACCAAATCAGGGAGGCAATGACCAACTTGGAAAAAGAAAATACCTCCCTAAAAAAGGAACTTCAAAAACTTATTGAAGACCATAATTCACTAAAAATTAGATACAACCAAACTGAAACTCAGAACTCTATGATGCAGCAGGAGTCAATCGAAAAAAACAAGATGATCGAAAAATTGCAAGAAAATGTAAAATATCTCACTGGAAAAATAACTGACCTAGAGAACAGATCCAGGAGAGACAACCTAAGAATTATTGGTCTACCAGAAAGCCATGATGAGAAAAGCAGTCTAGACAACATCCTCCAAGAGATTGTCAAAGAAAACTGTCCTGAGGTCCTGGAATCAGAAGATAAAATAGCTATTGATAGAATTCACCGGACTCCTCCTGAAAGAGATCCCAAACTGAAAACTCCAAGAAATATAGTAGCCAAATTCCAGAATTATAAGATTAAAGAAAAAATTCTACAAGCAGCCAAAAAGAAACAATTCAAATATCGAGGAACTACAGTTAGGATCACACAGGACCTAGCAGCTTCTACATTAAAAGAGCGGAGGGACTGGAATTTGATATTTCGTAGGGCAAGAGAGCTAGGACTACAACCAAGGATTAACTACCCGGCAAAACTGAGCATAATCTTTCAGGCAAGGAGATGGACGTTTAATGAAGTAAGGGACTTCCAGACTTTCCTAATGAAAAAGCCAGAGCTCAATGGAAAATTTGATCTCCAATTACAAGACTCCAGAAGAACATAAAAAGGTAAACAAGGGTAACATAGACTCACACATGCAGAAGTGCACATACCCACACCCACAAACACAAGCTCATTACTTGGGATGCAACAAGAGCAAAATGTTCACATCCCTATATGTGGAGCTGATAACTGTCAATATTTGAAATCTCTATGATTATCATGACCTGCAAAAGGGTTATACTTAGAGGGTGTGGGTATGAATGCACTAACATGGAGTCTAAAAAAAAAAAAGACTATTAAGGGGATCAATGGTACTGTAATGGGAAAAAGGAAAGGATGAGCTAGGAAAAGGTAAAATATGCCATCTGAAGAGGCATCAAAACACACTATAGAAGAAGGGAAAGTAAGAGGGAGAGGAACATCATTTAAACACTATTCTCACTGGTTCTGGTTCAAAGAAGGATCAAATTAATCAGTGAAGTTTAAGAATCTAACGTGAATAGACACATAAATTCATTAAATAGAGGAATTGGAGGGAGGGAGAGGAGCATTGTTTGAAATTTACTCTCATTGGTTTGGAATCAAACGGGGAGTAATTTACTCTGATAAGTATAAAAATTTGTTGTGTCCTATAGATAGTGGGAGGGTAAGGGGGGGTGAAAAGGAGGAGACTAAAGGGAGGGATTATAAGGGAGGGAAATAGTAGTAAGGGGAGAGGGTAGGTTAAGAAGGGGGGTCACTGGGTGGGAACACTAAGGGAGGAGGCGGTCAAAAGGGAAAACTTCAAGGAGGGAAGGGAGAAGGAATAAACAAAAACATAAACAGGGGAGGGAATAGGATGGAAGGGAAGAGACAGATAGTCATCATTACTGTGAATGTGAATGGGATGAACTCTCCCATAAAACAGAGGCGGATAGCAGAATGGATTAAAAACCATAATCCTACAATATGCTGTCTTCAAGAAACACATTTGAAACAAAGGGATACCCACAGGGTAAAGGTAAAAGGTTGGAGTAAAATTTATTATGCCTCAGCTAAAGTAAAAAAAGCAGGGGTAGCAATACTTATCTCAGATAAAGCAAAAGCAAAAATAGATCTAATTAAAAGAGATAAGGAAGGAAACTATATCCTACTAAAAGGCACCATTGAGAATGAAGCAATATCACTACTTAATATATATGCACCAAGTGGTATAGCATCCAAATTCCTAGAGGAGAAGTTAAAGGAATTAGAGGAAGAAATAGATAGCAAAACTATACTAGTGGGGGACCTTAATCTCCCCCTCTCTGAACTCGATAAATCTAACCTCAAAATAAACAAGAAAGAAGTTAAGGAGGTGAATAGAATCTTAGAGAGACTAGATATGATGGATCTCTGGAGAAAACTGAATGGGGATAAAAAGGAATTTACTTTCTTCTCAGCAGTGCATGGTACATACTCAAAAATAGACCATGTACTAGGGCATAAAAACCTCACAATCCAGTGCAGAAAGGCAGAAATAGTAAGCGCATCATTCTCAGATCATGATGCAATAAAAATTACATGCAATAAAGGGCCATGGAAAGATAGGTTAAAAACTAATTGGAAATTAAACAATTTAATCCTAAAAATTGGTGGGTCAAAGAAGAAATTATAGAAACAATCAATAATTTCATTCAAGAGAATGATAATAATGAAAAAACATACCAAAATTTGTGGGATGCACTAAAGGCAGTTCTCAGGGGAAGTTTTATATCCCTGAGTGCATACTTAATTAAAGCAGAGAGAAGGGAGGTCAGTGAATTGGACATGCAATTGAAAAAGCTAGAAAAAGAACAAATTGAAAATCCCCAATTTAGTACTAAATTAGAAATACTGAAAACCAAAGGTGAGATTAATAAAATTGAAATTAAGAAAACCATTGAATTAATAAATAAAACCAAGAGCTGGTTTTATGAAAAAATCAACAAAATTGATAGACCCTTAGTCAATATGATAAAAAAAAAGAAAGAAGAAAACCAAATTATGAGTATCAAAAATAAAAAGGGTGAATCTACCTCCAATGAAGAGGAAATAAAAAAAATAATGAGGAATTATTTTTCCCAATTGTATGCACATAAATATGACAATCTTAGTGAAATGGATGAATATTTACAAAATCACAAATTGCCCAGATTAACTGAAGAGGAAGTGAATTACCTAAATAACCCCATCTCAGAAAAAGAAATCAAACAAGCCATCAATGAACTCCCTAGGAAAAAATCTCCAGGGCCAGATGGGTTTACTAGTGAATTTTATCAAACATTTAAAGAACAATTGATTCCAATACTCTACAAACTATTTGGGAAAATTAGTGAAGAAGGAGTCCTACCAAACTCTTTCTATGACATAAATATGGTACTGATTCCTAAATCAGGAAGAGATAAGACAGAGAAAGAAAATTATAGACCAATTTCCCTCATGAATTTAGATGCAAAAATTCTAAATA